>VDFB02209153.1:45836-57616 GCA_007258455.2 Sequoia sempervirens | reverse complement strand
AGGGGAGAGAGATAGAATTAGGGTATAAGGGTAGAGGGAAGAGAGATAGAATCAGGGTATATAGGGTATAGACAAAGAGAGAAAATAAATCTATTAAAAAACCAACTTTCACATAATGCGAGCATGTTTTTAAGAAGTAGAGATATGGCCGTTTTAGGAAGAAATAACACACTCGCATTATAACACAAGCATGTTTTGTGTTGCACTAAAAACGGTAAAAAAATCAATATACCCGTGATCTCAAGGCCCATATTCTGCATATTCTCCTAGTTCTGCATGTGCTCCGACAAAAAGTAGCTTTTTGATGATGTAGTGAAGTGTGCATGCATGTTTTTCACATTCCACCACCTTTTTCATGATATTTCTACCACTTTTGCATGAAATAGCAGAGTTTTCACATTGAAATACATATATTATCAATTCAAGTTTGAATTCCATTTAAAACTGATCTATACAATTGAAGTTTGGAGGGGAACAAGCTTTTGAAAAAGTCAAATTGTTGAGGAGTTTGAAGAAAGAAGAAGCTAAGGCTACATAATTGGGTTGAACTCCTCCATTTGAAACTCTGGTTTTTTTAGGTATGTGAATTATTTACACATTTTCTTTCATTCTATTATGGCTTCCTTTCATTTTTGTTATTTTGCATATTCCATGTTAATCATTGTTTGTTTGTCATTATAACCTTAGGTTGTCAATGCACATTTTAAATTACACAATTCTATAAAATTTCCAATTACATTTTTAAACCACATATCTTTGAGGCATTTTGTTATTTAACAATTGACTTACCTTGTGTATGCTTCCACATTTTATATACACATATATATGACATATGTTTTAAGGAAGTAAAATAAAACATCATTTCCCAATCCTTTATTATGGAAGTGCATACCACTCTCTGAAGCTTTCATTGAGGTTTTTTGTCAAACAATTATACCAAGCAACTCATTGCCTTGTGTATGCTACCAAATTTTCCATACATCTCTTTAAAAAATTGGAATATACTCCTCCCACATTGATAGATCTTAGAAACTATTTTGGTTTTCATCTCTATTTCTAAATTTACCTCATCACTAAACCTACCTCATCACTTTTATTTGTGATATATTTTAAATGTTTCCTTGATTAGTCTACCTACAAGGGATTCTAACCCTTCTCTCCACTGTTAGAAGACTCTTTATTGAAGGCTAAGTTAGCAACATGGGGAAAGGTGTAGCCTATCTTGCAATCATGGCTCAAAATGGAAGCATGGTAAAAGAATTTGAATTGTGATGCAACTAGGGGAGGTCCTGCAACACAACTGAACACAAAAAATCAATCAACAACAACAATTCACAAGTCACAATTCTCAAAAATCTTCACTTTTCACCAAATCAACACTCTTCCTTGTAGCCTTTCAACATATCCAACAATCACCAATGTTTGTTTTGTACCAAACTGCACAAATCAGGTTTTCTACACTTTTAAGGGCCCAAATTAGCCCACTTTTACAAAGGGACCACCTTCAAAACTTTTCCAAATCTCCTGAAACCTTGGGGCAACACTTACAAACTTACATGTTTGAGGTTTACAAACTTACAAGAAACCTTGTTTCAGCTGGTTAGAGAAATTTGAAGATAAATCACACAAAACTTAATAGAAAAAACTCAAAATGGATTCAAATGAGAGAAGACACAATATAATATGCTATTCCACAAGAAAATGAAACAAAAATATGTTGTACAACCTGTACCAATTGCTGCTATACTGGAAAATATAGAAAAAATGGAGAAATTCTGAGTTTTATTGTTCAAATTCTTCTTTCCAATCCAAGGATCATCCTCCATTCGAGTTTCTCATGGCCTTTTATAATGTTTCCCTCCTAAAACAAACCATTTCAACTTCCAAAACTAACATTTGAAAGAGGTGACTGTTGCACTCTCCCTCTTTAATACACTTTTACAACCCTTCACTATTTGTTAATTTGACAACTTTGCACTTTTTGCACATTTTGAAAATTCTGCTACCTAAACCCCTAAATACTATTGAAAAAATGACCAATTACATCAGCACATGGTGTTATAGACCTCATTAAGGCAAAATTCCTCCAAAACTATAATCTAGACCTTATTCAACCTTAAATGGATTAACAACTTTAAATGGTGCTTCTACACTAACTCCTCCCACATTGATAGCACCGATTTAAACTATTTTGGTTTTCATCTATATTTCTAAATTACCTCATCAGTAAAGCTACCTCATCACCTATGTTGTCTATTTATGAAGCCTTGAATGACATATATTTCATTTATTTTAATGGATACATTTTTGAGGAACTAATATTCATCTCATTACCATGCTACAAGTAAAATTACCCACCATGATAAAGAAACAAACAAGGAAGAAACCAACAAATGAAGAGCTCCAAACCTTCATAGAAAAGGAGAGAGAACGGTTGAGGGCATATTGTGAAAAGAAGAACTTGGAAACGATTGACGAAAACAAGCCAATTGAAGAGGAACCTCAACCGTAAAAAAAAGAACAGAAATTGGCAACACAAAGGGAATGAATGCGAAAGTGTCATGCTAGGACAGATGTAGATATCATAGTTGGAGACACACCCTCTACTACAAGTGAGTACAAAGGGAAACCATTAAGCACAAGTGAATATGGAGGGACACCATCTACCACAAGTGAATACGATTGGACACCATCCATCACATCTCAAGTTGAGAGTACATCATCACTCAGATTTGATGAAGAAGGTATGCCATTATCCCCACGTGAAGATCAAGGTATGTATTCTACTCCACCCTCGATTGAAGGTACACAATCTAGCCCATCTCAATTAAATATTGATGAAATTGCTCTAATGTTGAGATGTATGTACTTAGGAGAACACCACCTAGAATTTTGCGTAGAAAGCCAAAGTTTTTGATTAATATTGATGAGGATATTTTGCAGCACATGGAAAGTAAGATTCTAGAATGCACTTGTAGAAGATATGCTGATAAGATTTGGAAAATATTCTTTGAAAGGATAAATGAGACTGCAAGATGTCAACTATTTGTTCAAATGATGTGCTAATTCCATATGAATTGATACTAAAAAGAATGTGCCTATCACTCCAGCAATGACACCAAAGATTGAATGGAGAGTCCCTATATCCTCATGGTTAGTGGAGAACAACCATCAAACCGAATTATGAAAAAATGTCAACATCCTCTTCATTAACAAATTAATTCTTATCTCCTAATCAGAGCTGTGAGGAGAACAATGAGGTTTCTTTGGTGTTCTACCAAAGATATCTTCCTCTTGATCGTCAAATAGAGATCATCTATTTGGATGTGGGGTTTAAAGTACAAAAACATCATGAAGACTCTTGGGTTGAGAACATCGAAAGCATCAAGTGAAAACACTATTGTGAACAATCTAATGGATGCTTATGATAGTGTGGGTAAGACCTCATGCTCAAAGGATAGTAATGTCACCCGATGTGTCACTACATCGACTTTGGTAAGCTATCAAACAAAGAGAGCTCGTCTCATTAAAAAGACAAGTGAACAAATGAGAATTAGTAGAAAAACTTTATCAAAAGTTGTTCAAAGGTGGCAAAGAATTGAGGGCATTCTCGGGGAGACTGCCACATAAAGATAAAAAAGTTGTTGAAGCATTGAGAACACTAATTGAAGAGTATTGGAAGAATAATACAAGGCCATCTCCGAATCAAAGGGATGTCGTAAGAAGGAGAATCGGTAGTTGGAACCGTAAGCCACATCCAAAGCATTTTTTTGATACGACTCAAACCCAATTTTTTCATAAATTTCAAAATGATTATCCTCAAATTAGTATTTCTCAAAGATTTTTTGAAGTGCTTAAACCTTTTTATGTCAAGATAAATCACACACACACTACTTGTTGCTATAGACTACATATTGAATTCTCTAACCATTACGATGTTTATCGTTCTATATGTTTAGATTTGCATACTAATGATGTTTTGCAGGATTGTGGCATAGAAGCCCCACCAAAATATTCAAGAGAGTTCTTATCAAAATTTTTATGTGAAATAGAGGATGGCCAAATATTCTACAGGACAACATGCTTGGATGGTTCATGTGAGTGTTGCGGTGGCTTGCAACAAATGCCAGTATGTCAACATATGGAAAGTACAAAAGAGGTGGGACATAAAATAGTAGAGTTTGGGAAGTATAAACCAGTGGCATATGCTACAAAAGATGGGTCTCAAGCAAAAAGGTGTGATTTGGTTATTCAAAAGATTCCACTGTATCAATTTCTGTCCATGTTTCGTGAGAATCTAGTGTATGAGTATGCAAGGCATACCCATAGAGCCTGATAGATGGACACACAATTAAAGCTATGCAAGGACACCTTTCCAGTTGGAAGCATAGTATTAGTGGTTGAATTTGCAAATAACTACACTCTACAACCACAGTGTGAGGTGTAGTCATAGTATTACAACTCCACACAATTTTTGATATTTGTGCACATAGCATTCATTCATGCAGCTGATAGTACAGAGGACCAAAGGAAGGTATTGAGGGAGTATCACTTTTATATTACTGATGATTGCACACATTCTCTAGAGTTTGTGCAAGGTTGCTTCTAGATGTTCTACAGTGATTTGGCTTAGAGGGGCATAGCATACAATCGACATATAATATGGTTGGATAATTGTGTAGCATAGTTCAAGAATGCACATATGTTCTACTAGTTGTGCATGATGCATCTCACTACAAGTGTTCAACATATGTGGAAATTTTGTGAGGTCGGGCATGGAAAGGGGGAGCATGATGGTGTAGGAGCATGCGTGAAAATAGCATTCGCACGAGAAGAGTTAAAGTATAAAGACAGTGAAAAGTTGACAGATGCAAGATCAATCATTTAGTGGTGTAATGCTTCAATGGGTCTAGGTAATGAAGGTACATCTTTAGTTCATATATTTTTTTGGTTGATGGATGATACTAACATTGCACCATATGAGGATTGTTGTACACTAACAGGATCGAGTGAGCTACACTCTTAGATCAAATGTAGGTTCATGGAGTATCGATACACGTAAGATGGGATGCTTTTGTTCTTCATGTACAATGCAAGCCTGGAATGATTGCGAGTCAGGGGAGTGGGTTGAAAAATGGTTGACAAGTTATCTTAGCCCACTTCACACATATCGCCCTCTGACGACATTGGAACTAACATAGATGGAATCATTAGTTGACTTTGACCACGTATCAGATCTAGTTCAACTAGGTAATATATCTACATGCTTAGTTTTTGAAATTCCATATTGTTATCTTACTTTGTACTGTATTTGTAATGTTGACTAATTTCAAGTGATTTGCTGCACATATCAATGTAGGGCATGTTTATGTAGTTATTACAGATGAAGACAACGAAGAGGGAACAAAATATTACTTGTGTCATTGTGTTGAGGCCAAAAATAAATTGGAAGCCCTAGTTATAGATGGAGAAAACATCGAATACCCTCTAGGCTTAGTTGTTACTGGAACATGGCTTAGAAGGTACCCACATAAGAGTGTTAAACATTGGTTGTTTCAAGACTTTGACACACATCGTAAGATTCTTCATTACTTGAACCTTGTCATGGCATCCAATGTTCATTTGACCAAATATGGGGGTAGACCTTTGAACAAGACCTTGTGGAAGGTCCGTGAGTCTGACCATGAGGCAATACTTAACACAATAAAGAGTAGACCAGACCCAGATGGTTCATTAGATTAATTTGTAAGTATATGCACAATGGTTATTATTAATTTATACTTGTATCCATGTTAATTTGTTTGATGCCAAAGCTATCATATTATTTTACTTTGTGCATCTATAAGTAACCCGGTAAATATTGATTGGTGTCCCCTTGCAGAAAATGCAGATTTATGAGCCATCCAAGAGAATCTCAGGCAAAAAAGCAATGCAACATCCCTATTTTGATGATCTTGACAAATCTTAATTATGATTTTAAGCCATTACAAAAGTGCATGTGAAGCATGGTGAGGGAATTTCAAGTTATTCATTTGAAGTTAACCTTATCATGAGCACCTATGATGTAGAAATTATAAGAGCATCTCAAATTTCAAGATATTCTATTCATGAGAGGTGTTGTGTGCAATAGGTATCTTGGAACTTCTAGTGAAGATGTATGAATAGGAGTGACTAAGTTGAGAGACTTCCATGCCTATCTGTAAGTTCCTTCCATCTATTTTCATTTCATTTCCATTTTGGATGAGCTATTTCTTTTTATTCTTTTACTTTGCATATCTGTAACTAAACTAGTAAAAATTGATTGGTCTCTCCTTGTAGAAAATGCTGATTTTTGAGCCATCGAAGAGAATCTTAGCCAAAAAAACAATGCAACATCATTATTTTGATGATCTTGAAAAATCTCAATTCTTATTTGAAGCCATTATAAAAAAGCATGTGAAGCTTTGCGAGGGAATCTCAAGTTACTCATTTGAAGTTAACCTCTAAACGAGAACCTATGATGCAGACATTATAAGAGAATCTCGAATGTATGAGTGACATTGTAAAATATCTCTAAAAATAGAGTACCTAAGGAATTATAATGAGATTTACTTGTAATGAGATTTTCTAAAATATTGAAATTTGGTGCAGGGGCACCAAGGTTATTGAGCAAATTTGGTTCATGGAAGTCTTTTAAGTTATTTTTGTGTTTTGAGTTTTATCAATTGAATAAGGTCATATTAGAACAATTGATTTATAATGTAATAAGTCATGTTAGTTACAAAAAAAAAAGTTAGACATGATTGGAAAGATGTAGAATCATTTGTAAAGGCTATTTAAAGCCTCTTGAAGACTCAAACACAATGTAATTTTAGTGAAGGAGCACCTAGTCTCCTAGTTGCAAAATTTCACTTTTTGAAGGTTGATATGTGGTCAATAGATTGGATTAAGGTATTTTGTGTTTATTTATGCTAAATAAGGTCAATCAAGACCATTTAAGGTGTATTAGGGTGAGTTTTTGAGTCTCGGTAGTCAAATGTGCAAAAAAAATGCATTCTTGCTACAAAATTGTCAATATTTGAATTTGTAGCCTTTTGATGGAAAATATTTGAATTTGGTTGTAAATGTGAAAGAATGAGGTCTAAGAGGTTGTAATAATCTGAATTAAAGGTGTTTGAGTGATTTAGGGGTCCTTAGGGGTCAAAATTAAAAAAGGTACAAAATTCATGTAATGTTGTCATGTGTAAAAGGTCTAAAATGCAACTTAATGAAGATTAGAAGGTCTTAATGATTAAAAATAAGGTATGGGCATTGGAGGGAGTTGGAATGCAATAAAAACATGTATAATAACCTTCAATTCCTTGAAGGAGAGGTTTTTGGTTGATTTGTAACCCATTTTTGATCAAGAAGAACATTATTTTCTAGAAATTTATTGGTTTTTCTCACTTTTCTTGTCACTGTACAACCTGTACAGATGCTAAGATGATCTAAAATTTATTGGATGTTGTATATTGATGAATTAGCTTTCATTTTCACCTATTTAGAGGTTCTAAATTTTTGTATAGTGAAAGTTATCTTGTTTTTACTACTACTACCTACTTTCACAGTGTTCTTGGATTGAAGGGTTTCATGATGTAATTCGACCCATTCAACTTTTTGTGCCTATTGTAACTTGTGGAATGGGTCCTCTAACTTTTAAAATACATGCCTAACCTATTTAGAATGTTGTGGAGTCAAGGTTGGGTGTTTGGGATGATGTTCTAGTGTTGTAGTAGGGTATTTTCATGATGAAAATGAGGGTTTCAAGTGGTGTTTTGACAAAATGTGGGAAGTAATGTCTATGTAATGTATTATTCACCATGTTCAAGGTCTGGTAAGTGTGTTTGGTGCTTTGTTTGGGTTTGGCAGGTCCGAGAGATAGGAGTTTCATTAAAACCCCAAGTATTTTGCTTGAAATCGAGGGTTTGGTGTATTAGGGGTCTAGATGTCTTGGACTTGGAAAAAAATCATGGAATTGGAGGTTTTGAAACATAACATACTGCTGTTTGAGGAGTTTGAGTGAAGATCTAGTGTTTAAAAGGTCCTCTCTTTGTAAATAGGGCTAATTTAGTAGCCTTTGTGCAAGGTGGTCTATTGGATCTTAATGATGGTACAAAGAAACATGGTATGATATCTTGGGAATTTTTCTTAGGGTCTATGTTAAAGCTTTATTGATTTTTAGTTTTCCATTGGATGTCCTTCTCTAAAAGATAAGCCCATTTGATGAGATTTGGAGAATATAAGCCTATTGTTGATAGTTGATTCAATTTGGGTGATTGTGATTTCAACGTTGGTGTCTTGTTGAGGTCTAATTAGTTGATGTTGAAAAAAGTTCCTCCACCTTGAATTTCATCAAAAAACCCTCTAACATAACAAACCCCAAAACTCTCTTCTTTCACAAGTTAGGCAAGGGTTTATTGAATACCCATACTCGAAACCTTCCCACAACCAAACAAAGCCTAAAACACCTTTAAAAAGGTCTGCATAAGCTTAAAATTTTAAGAGATATCACTGCCGCCAAATATTTCTTCAAACCCTAGCAGTAAACCACCATTTTCCACTAAAAAATGCACCATTTGACATCTAGGGCATCACCTAAAAACCCTCTATTCACCTCCCATGAATACAAAACTTTTCACACATGTTTAGTAACCATAACTAAGCCTTTCCATCAAGTTATAGAAGCATACAGTGGGTGAAAGGCTTAATATGACATTTTAATGCACTCAAAACCCTTAAAACAGGGTGTGCAAACTGACCCTTAGTAATTGGCTTCTAAAATGCATAAAATCACTTGAAATCCAACCAAACCAAAACTAAATTGAAGTTAAATCTGTGTCCCACCGAATTCCATCGAAAAGAGAGCATAATCACCCTGTACGAAACTGTACAGTTCAAGGAAACATCAGATCCCAAAGTGCAAAAGGGTAGCAATATTTGATAGGGTATTACTCGGATACCATGGTGCTTACGAAATATCCGTCTAAACCTATGGGATCACATTGGGGCCCTCTACAATAACCTCTCTCATTTTTTTTTAATTATCTCAGAGTGGTTTTCTCGTGGTGTCCAATTTTTAGTTGATGGAAGAAGTGTCAAATGCAAGCAGTGAAAAGTTACAAAGTAGTGCAACTTTCGTTCTACAACTCATGTGACCAAATGGATTGTTCCAACACGTCTGAATAGGTATGTTTACACTAGGAATGGTCCTCTTTTGCACCCAAACATAAGGAATCACTCTGAGCTACGTTCAACCGGATCAATCCCTTAAGGGTCCAAAGGGCAAAATGGCTGCAAACTTCAACATGCTGTTATTCAAATAATGTGATGCTTAGAAAATTCTCATATGATTCTATGGGATTGTATTAGGCCCCTTTGAAATAATCTCTCTCGATTTTTGTTATCTTGGAGTGGTTTTCCTGTGGTGTATAGTTTTCAGTTGATAGAAAAAGTGTCAAATGTAAGTAGTGGAAAGTTGCAAAGTGGTGCAACTTTCGTTTTGCAACTCGTGTGACCAAACAGACTGTTCCAATGCGTTTGAATAGGTATCTTTACACTAGGAATGGTCCTATTTCACACCCAAACACGTGAAATCGCTCTAAGCTACGTTCAATCAGATCGATCCCTTAAGGGTCCAAAGTGCAAAATGGCTACAAACTTCAACATGTTATTCAAATACCGTGATGCTTAGAAACTTATCATCTGATCTTATGGGATCACTTTGGGACCCTATACAATAACCTCTCTTGGTTTTTGTTATCTCAGAGTGGTTCTCCCGTGGTGTCCAATTTTTAGTTGATGGAAAAAGTGTCAAATGCAAGTAGTGGAAAGTTGCAAAGTGGTGCAACTTTCGTTCTACAACTCGTGTGACCAAACAGACTATTCCAACATGTATAAATAGGTATGTTTACACTAGGCATGGTCCTCTTTCACACCCAAACACACGGAATCGCTCTGAGCTATGTTCAACCGTATCGATCCCTTAAGGGTCCAAAGTGCAAAATGGCTGCAAACTTTAGCATGCTGTTACTCAAATACCGTGATGCTTAGAAACTTCTTGTCTGATCCTATGGGATCATGTTGGGCTCCTATACAATAAAATATCTTGATTTTTGTTATCTTGGAGTGGTTTTCCCATGGTGTCTAATTTTTAGTTGATAGAAAAAGTGTCAAATGCAAGCAGTGGAAAGTTGCAAAGTGGTGCAACTTTCTTTCTGCAACTCGTATGACCAAATAGAATATTCCAACACATCTGAATAGGTATTTTTACGCTAGACATGGTCCTTTTTCAAACCCAAACACGCAGAATCGCTCTAAGCTATGTTCAATCGGATTGATCCCTTAAGGGTCTAAAGTGCAAAATGGCTGCAAAATTCAACATGCTATTACTTAGATACCATGATGCTTAGAAGCTTCTCATCTAATCTTATGGGATCGCGTTGGACCCCTCTACAATAACCTCTCTCGGTTTTTGTTATCTCAGAGTGCTTTTCCTGTGGTGTCGAGTTTTCAGTTGATGGAAAAAGTGTGAAATGCAAGCAGTGGAAAGTTGCAAAGTGGCACAACTTTCATTCTGCAACTCACGTGACCAAATTGATTGTTCCAACATGTTTGAATAGGTATTTTTATGCTAGGAATGGTTCTCTTTCACACCCAAACATGTGGAATCACTCTGAGCTACGTTCAACTAGATTGATCCCTTAAGGGTCCAAAGTGCAAAATGGCTGCAAACTTCAACATGCTGTTACTCAAATACCGCGATGCTTATAAAATTCTTGTATGATTCTATGGGATTGCGTTGGGACCCTCTACAATAACCTCTCTCAGTTTTTGTTATTTCAGAGTGGTTTTCCCGTGGTGTCTAGTTTTCAGTTGATGGAAAAAGTGTCAAATGCAAGCAGTGGAAAGATACAAAGTGGTGCAACTTTCATTTTGCAACTTGTGTGACCAAAAAAACTGTTCCAATGCATTCAAATAGGTATGTTTACGCTAGGCATGGTCCTCTTTCACACCCAAACTCGCGGAATTGCTCTGAGCTACATTCAACTGGATCGATCCCTTAAGAGTCCAAAGTGCAAAATGACTTCAAAATTTAGCATGTTGTTACTTGGATATCGTGATGCTTAGAAAATTCTCATTTGATCCTATGGGATCGCGTTGGGCCCCTCTACAATAACCTCTCTCATTTTTTGTTATCTCAGAGTGGTTTTCTTGTGGTGTGCAGTTTTCAATTGATGGAAAAAGTGTCAAATGCAAGTAGTGGAAAGTTGCAAAGTGGTGCAACTTTCGTTTTGCAATTCATGTGACCAAACAGACTATTCCAATGCATCTGAATAGGTATGTTTATGCTAGGCATGGTCCTCTTTCGCACCCAAACATGGGGAATCGCTTTGAGCTACGCTCAACCAGATAGATCCCTTAAGGGTCCAAAGTGCAAAATAGCTGCAAACTTTAGCATGCTATTACTAAGATACCATGATGCTTTTAAAATTCTTGTCTAATCCTATGGGATCACGTTGGGCCCCTCTGTAATAACCTCTCTCGGTTTTTGTTATCTTGGAGTGGTTTTCTTGTGGTGTCTAGTTTTCAATTGATGGAAAAAGTGTCAAATGCAAGTAGTGAAAAGTTGCAAAGTGGTGCAACTTTCATTTTGCAACTCGTGTGACCAAATAGACTGTTTCAACGCATTTGAATAGGTATGTTTATGCTAGGAATGGTCCTCTTTCACACCCAAACACGTGGAATCACTCTGAGCTACGTTC
>VDFB02209153.1:0-45736 GCA_007258455.2 Sequoia sempervirens | reverse complement strand
ACCATCAATTAATTGAATTTATTCAAGACAAGCGAGTGAAGGAAAACAATGATCCAATGCTAGGGCTAACCAATTAATAAGGGTATACATGTGAATAAGTCAAGCGTATTTACATGTGAACTGAAGCACAAGTAGTCATGGCACATAAGCCTTGAAGTATACACACGAATACATAGTATACACAACAATACAAAGTATATGCATGAATACAAGGTATAAGTTACATGAAAGCATAAGTCTAGAAGTATACACATTGGAACCTACGTAAGTTTATAGAATTATACACTTGGATACGTATAACTCATATCCTATTGAACCATGAATTTATAATGAAAATATGGACACCATTGATAAAAAAAATTTGTATTAACCAAAGATCCATGTACACATACATTAATATATGTTGATATAAGTATAAAATATAGGTACAAAATAGCCATATAGGCATATAATGTCAAATATATCCAATACAAAATATGTACAAAACTTCCATGTAGGCATACAACAAAGGGCTCTGGAATCAAAATTCATTTCTCTCCATGCTCTAGAAATAAATTCTTTCCCTTTATTTGTCTATCTTATGGCGATGAGTCCATCGCTCATTTCTGCTGTGCTCGAGGAGTGCTCCTGCTGCTCCTCCTAGTATTGTTAAGTTCTTGGTGAAGTTTTAACTATTACAATAAGAAGTAAAGACACTAAGATATAGAAATTACATTATAAAAAATGATATATTTAACAAAATAATCACTTACAGCCATCTACGATCACTCTCCATGAAATACTTACGTACCAATCTTTGGGAGGCATCTTAAATACGTAAACCAATCCAAATATAAATTAAACTATGAATCAATAATGGGTTTGATTTTTACTAGAACAACATCTATAACAACGAATGTAGGGTGAAATTTGGTAGTACACCATAAACACCTCCCACTGTCGGAGCTTATCGAGGTTATAGCGGATGAAACACCAATATCCATTTCCCTCATAACATTTGGAGGTGTTTCCACAACCAACATTTGAAAATAAAACAACAAATTATTTAATCACAAAAAGTTACAATAGTGATGGACACGTCATGACTTGCAATGTATGAGATCTAATGAACAAAATTTTGAGTACTTATTAAACTATATATTTCTAATTATCATTCTTACTATTTTTCCTATCCATATCTTGTTCAAAAGGACATGTTTTTAGGCTTTTACCCATAGTAGCAAGCACTAAATCATTTGATTCAATGCTTTCGTAGACATGTACGATAATTGTGGTGGCATAGAAGGCGATGAACTTTTTGAAAAAATGACTCAAAAATGGGGTCACCGTGGTGATGGAATGCCATTACAAACAAATGAAGCGTCGGCATTCCATCACCATGGGGAACCGCATTTCTTTAAGGAATTTAAAAAAAAAGTTCATTTCCTTCTCTATGGTATTATTGCTTACTATTATGCTTTGATAGATATTTTTCCAAGCATCCATAGTTTGTTGGAAAGCACCTATTTTAGGCTTTTAGCCATAACAAAAAGGAAGTGAGTAGTTTGATAAAATGCTTTGGTGCACATGTATGAAAAATGTGGTATCATAGAAAATGTGGTGAACAGTTTGAAGAAATGCATCAAAGAAATGTGGTCTCATGGTGATGGAATGGAATTCCATCACCATGAGACCACATTTCTTCAAGGCATTTTTTCAAACTACTAACTACCTTTTCTATGCTATTGCTTACTATTATGGTTTCATAGATTTTTTCCAAGCATCCATAGTTTGTCATGCAGGTGTACCTTTGCAAGCACATGCCTCCATGTGAAGTAATTGCATCACTGCTTATGTTGAATTTCTAAACAACTATATTATAGTTGAAATTTTGTTATCTATCAACATCTAGTTATTAGTTATGGAATGTGAAGTAATTCTTTGAGTTTGAATGATGTGCAATGCAATGTAACCAACGATATGAATATAAAATACACAAATCTATTAAATACAATTCATTAGTTAAACTCTTTATTCTATTACCTGTGTGTAGGTTTGAGTAAATCCACTGGCACTGGGAGGTGTTCCCTCAAAACCTCCAATATTACCCTATTCAACATCCAAAATCACATATTAAAATATCATTCCTAAAACAATGCTATTAACATGTAATAAATTTATAATTGTCTACTAGTTACATACGCCACCGATAGGTGTGTTGCAGAAAAAAGTAGGTGGAGGGCTGACATATCCAGTCTCAACGTTGTGACCCTACAATTTTATTAAAATCATAAAACTAAATTAGTTAATTTCTTGCATTTCAAAATCAAAATTTAATAAATTAAATTCAATGAACATGCTAACTTTTACCTGAGTATTAATGCCATACACATCATGCAAAATGTTAGCCATCCTCTCCATCTCCGTAACTGCATACAGATCCTATGTAGTAGCCTCCTGAGTGTCGGTGGGGTCATATGAACAAGTCACCCTGTAAGATTCCCTTGGATGGCATTGTAGAATATGGCTAGTATGAGGAATGGCACTCTGGGTCAAAGTGCTGATCGCTTGCAATGTCTCTACGTCGACACTCTCCTTTGCGACGATAGGCATAACAATGTGCTCACGAGGCGGCCTAGCGATAGCTCGTCTCCCTTGCCACGTAGGATTCGACTGTGCACCAGGCCTATCTTGAGCTGACCCCCCACCTCTCCCCTGGAAGTCCCTCATATCAAAATAATTTGGGATTTTTTTCAATATGAACTCACTGTATAGTTTCCTAAGAAAATACTAGGGGACTTCACAATTGTTGCACGGTCGGTCATCAAAGACCATGTACCACCTATCATAAAAATGGTTCCTAATCTCTTGGTGGTGGCACCAATTAATAGGAAACCTCTTCGCATTGAGGATAAGATTTTGATTTGTGTGTGGGTCAGTGAATAATGAGCATAAATTACCTTTTGTAATTTTTAAATCCTTTACTTGTTTATATGATAGTTTATCCACATAATATGCCCTAGCTGCCTGCCTCCTATCTTGCCATCCAGTTATTTGTTTGCTAATTGAATCTACATTTTTTAGCATATCTTTCAATGAATTTGCTAGGTTCATTCTTTCTGTGGTTGAACCATTTGGATCACTCAACCTACTAATAAAATCCTCAATATGTTTTTGGTTGTTTTCAATTTCACTCATTAAATTTTGTTGAGTGCCAAGAGGGTGTTGAGTGATTGGTGGAGGAGGTTGTTGTTGAGGTTGATTTTCTTGTTCAGGATTTTGTTCTTGAGGATTTGGTTGCTCTTCTTGTTGAGGATTTTGAGGGTTTGCAGGTTCATTTGCATCTCCTACAATTTCAAAAAAAATAAAATCAAATATAACCTAAAACTAACAAAATCAACCTAAAAATAGGAAATTCAAAACAAACAACAAACAATACTTACCTCTCCCACCTCTTCCTCATCATGGTGCCATCCTTGCAAAGAAATAAAAACTGTTGTTGAAGATTTTTGAACAATACCTCCTCCTAGAATGCGAGTGCAAAAGATGGGGGTTTTGGCTGCGGGCAGAACAAAAAAATAGTTGAAATGAAAATGAATGACTTTCACTTTTTTCTTTGCTTTTAACGTGAAATAACGTGAGCGTGTTATAATGCACTCGCACTATGAGTTTTCAAACTTTTTTAAAAAAGTGGCCACAAAGATGCTACCCAACTTCATGCACCCGCCCATATATTCTTTCTTTAGAGGATGTTTATCATGTGTCATTGAGAGCTTGGATTCACAAGTTTGGTGTGAGCTTATGCAAAAAATGTGGTTTTGATTATGTGCATCATGATGCCATGGGATTGCTTAGTATCACGATTCAGTGGGAGAATTTTGCAATGAAGTGGATTCTTGGTTGTAGGATGGTTTTGTTATTATGTCATGGTATACTCTTGATTAGCGGTTTAGAGTTGTGGCATGGTACATGTTATGATAATTTTGATAATGAGGAAATGTCTAAAATTCCATATGGTTTTGAAAGTGATGGTTTGGTGTTTATCTTGTTGCCATGTATAGCTCAGTATCATAGTTCAATGGGAGCTTTGGTAGGATATAATGGTCTTCATGAAGAGGATGGTAGTCATGATGCCATGTGTGAATCGGTACCACGGTTCAGTGGGAGTTGTTGGTAGTGACGTGGGTGCATAATTGGTAAGGTTATCCTCATGTGATTGGGGATATGGTTTTTTCTTGGTTTAGAGTGGTTGCTATTATGTTATGGTTTACTCTTGTTGCATTTAGAGTTTGGCATGGTTCTCTTGAGACTAGGATGTTTAAGTGTGTTATGGTGCATGTGATCTCCTAGGAGGAGATGGTTAGATCATGGATGTCATGTTTATGTTCAAGTTTGGAGCATTGACATTGATCTTGTGTAGTTCTCTTAAGTATTGGGTACATTAATCATTTTCTTGATTACTTCATGATATTGCTATGTTGCATTTGGAGTTTGGCATGGATTGGTTGTTTACAAGTCCTCATGGATACATGGAGAAATAGGTGAGGCTTGAGTTCTCTTATGGTAAGAGATATATGTTGGAATAGTTACTAGTAAGAAAAGCTATTTTCAACAGAAAAGACTGAGGAGCCTACACCTTGGTTGAACGTGAGTTCAACACACTTGGCGGTTTCACATGCCTCCAAAGAGGCAGTTTAGATACAAAGACTTGGGAAAGGTATTGGTTTTAATTGCAAGTAAGTTAAACTTGAATGTGATAGTTAGAGTGCTATGTGTTTAGCCAAAAATCCTATGTATCATGCTTGTACTAAGCATGTTGATGTTAAGTATCACTTTGTGTGAGAAATGGTTGAGAGTGGGAAGGTATTAATTGAGAAAGTTGACACTTTAATGGTTTAGATAAGTTCTCTTGGTTTTAATCATTTACTTGGAGCTTCATGATTATGTAGGTTGCATTTGAAGTTGGCATGGATTGATTAGTTGGTGCAGGAAGGCCATTGGCCTTAAGTTCTATACTTGATTTATAATTATTCCTTGTTTAGAATAATTGCAATGTATAATTTCAAGTGGGAGAATGTTGGAAATATGATGCCATTTAATTGCAATCCTAAACATTATTTATTTCATGTGTCTCCTAAGTCCTTGGAAAGTGTTATCAAACACTAGGATTAGAGAGAGATTAATATGGGATGTTCAAAATAATCATGTTAATTGACATTTGTAATTAATTCTAAATAATAGGAGCATGTGAGGGCGTCCAAGATGAGTTCCTAAATAATAGGAGCACGTGGGGCACCCACATGGAAGGTGACACTCACCTTGAGTTCAGTTAACTATTTGGAGTAAGAGATAACACTTCTGTAATGCATGTAAAGATCCTAGGAGTTAGGGTTTGATGTTTACATGGATGAAGTTCAATTCAGTTTAGTTTAGTTCAGAATTAGTTTAGTTTAGTTTAGTTCAGTTCAATTAAGTCTAGTTTAGTTTAGTTTAGTTTAGTTTAGTTTAGTTTAGTTATGGTTCAATTATCTTCAGTTAGTTTTAGTTGAATTCTAGTTGACTTCAATTAACTTGGAATGCATGACTAATGACTTGAGTTGCATGATAGATAACAGGTGACTTCCTTCAGTTAACAGGGGATGACCATTCTTGCATGAATGGTGGAGAGAGATGTTTCAGTTAACAGAAAATGACTTGGACCCAACTTGGGTGCCCAAGTTGGATTCTTGGAATTAACTCCTTTGCATGTTAAGATATTTTAGAAGACTGAGTTAAGTGGGCCCACTCTTGGGTGCCTACTTTGAGGATAAAGCCTTGAAGATATTTACGAAATAAAGGTTGAGTTACTACTTCAGTTTGGGATGCCCAAATGGATGAAGATGATGATTTGGCATTGTTCTTCATGATTAAACTCTACTTGGAAGAGATAGGTGTACCTTTTAGGAGATAGGGATTGAGCTTTGTAATTGTAACTCTTTTGGAGTTTACAAAGTTGTTTATTGCCTATATATCTCAAGCAAGTTGAAGAGAGTTTGTATTAGTTTATTGCAGGTTGTGAAGAAGATTTGTTGAAGGCAGAAGAAGCATCTCAAGGAAGAATTGGGATTATTGTAGTCTACTTCAGAGATTAAATAATACATTGATTCTTGGTGGAGGTTTTTTTGAAAGGGTTTCTCCACGGTATATGCTATGTATCTTCTAATATCCTGTCTAATTCTTCTACAACTTCTATCTTCATTCTACAAATGATAAATGAATTAATTAGATAATCACTCACAAAGAATCTGTAACAATAGAAAAACATATTTAGATCAACAATCTTAAAGTTTTACAATGTATTAAGCTAAGAAAACACCTCAATTTTCAACAATATAGGTTTGCAGCTTTTACTTGTAGAGAATAATGTCATTATTTGAATTTGTTCTCTGACAATTGTAGAGATTATTGTCTCATTTGTGGAATTGAATCTCTGTTTGTTGCTTATTATTTTACTTGTTTCCATATTAGTTGGTAACAAAGCATTCTTTGATCCATGGGTTAATCTTTTCAATCAATTTTATTTAATTTTTATTTTGTAGATCACTGATTTTTTAAGCTCTTTGTAGAATTTTTCATAAAAATACAAGTTGAAGTGTTTTCTTGAAAAAACTTCATTTATTTTTATGAATATTTTTGTCAATTATTTTTAGAAACCCATCTATTGTTTGATAAGCAACTTCTTACAAAAAAAATATTTTGTAAAAGAATATATTGGTTTTGAAGATTGCACTCTCACCTTTCTAGAACACTTAACAATTTTGAATTTGGATTAGATTTGAGAAAGTTATCACAACTTTAATATTGCTGCTACAACTGCTGAATTCAAAGGCAAACGTGCGGTTTTTATTAGTGGTTTTGAGTGAAAAAATGTGGTTTTGAGTGAAAAAACATTGTTTTGTTCTTTTAGCATGGGTTTTCTTTAAAAGATATGATATTGAATCTCCCCTTTTTTTATAAAAGTTTATTTTGTTGAGTTCTCTCAAATGTTTTCAAAGTATTTATCTTAAATTTATCTGAGAGAGTATTAATTCCATATCTTGCAAACCGTGAGGCATTTGATCTTGAAAATTTGTCACATTGTGTCTAATGGAGTCTCAAACATCCTTTTAAATTGGGTTTGTTCCAGAACACATAGATTTTTCAATTTAATTATTTTTATCTAAGTCTGTTAGAGTGTTGGTACATAGTGTTTGCTCATTTTTATTGTTGGGAGGTGTAAGATATTTCACTGGCTCTAACTCACAATAATATGGCTACTAATTTGGCCAAGAAAGTTGTTGAACTTGTTGGTGTGATAACCACATTGACTCATAAAGTCAATGATATTGCAGTTCAACAACTACTTGGTCTTGAAAGCCGTTGACCTCTAGCCAAATGTGAAGTCAAGATCTATGACAAATCTTGAGATCTTAATGTACTCTACACTTGGATTCTTGACATGGAGACATGGTTCACGTACAATGAGATTGCTGATGATGACAAAGTTCCTTTTGCAAAGTTTAAGCTCTCTGGTGTTGCTAAGGTTTTGGTCATTGAGCGACAATATGCTTAGGTGCCTATCGCCACATGGAATCAACTTGTCACAAACTTAAATGATACATTATATCCTTCCAACTATGAGCAAGATTCACACATCAAGTGGCTTCACTTGCAACAAGGATGAAAAATATCAGTGTAGGATTATATCTACCAATTCAATCAACGAAGGATACTCCATGTGTAAGATCCAAGTGTTTCTCTAATATTAAAGTTCAAGAGTGGATTACAAGAAAATTTGTTTAGGGAGTTGAAATATACTACCCTAGAAACACTTGATGTTGGATTAAACCAAGCACAACTGGTAGAAGAAAAGCTTGATGTCCAATCTCGTGCATCTCAAACTTCATTTTCTATAGGTCCTCTAAAGGCTTCAAGTTCTCGAACACAACAAAATTTTTCCAAAGAGAAAAATTCTTCTCCATCCACTTCTTTTTCTCCTTCTAATACTAAGAAATCTAAATTTTGTAATTGTAAAAAGAAGGAACATAAAAAATTTGAATGTTTTAAGTTGAATAAGAAGAATCTAATTGTACAGTCTCATGATGAGGAAAAAAAAATGTTCCCATCAAGAATTTTGGTGATGATAGGACATATGATGAGTTGAAAGGTAGAATTAATAAAGTCACCTTGATGAACCATCATTCTACTTCAGGGGGACGTGACAATTTGTTTGTCACTCATGCTCACCGAACACATGATTTTTTTGTGGATTGTATCATCGACAATGGCTCACAAAAAAAATTGATTGCAAAGTCCATTGTTGACAAAATTCATTTGCTAATGGATCCACATCCTCATCCATATTCACTTGGATGGAAGGATAATGGTTCATCCTCTCAAATCACACACACATGAACTGTGTCTTTTGCATTTGGTCCCAAATTCATTGATAAGGTCAGTTGTGATGTGACCACCATGGACTGTTGTGGTTTGTTGCTAGGAAAACCCTATCAATATGATAGGAAAACTCATTATGATTCCTTTAAAAATACATATACATTGCAACAAGATAATAAGGAATACTTAATAAAATGTACTAAGAGCACCACAAATCTAGTACTTAGTTGCAAACATGCACACAAAGCTATCAGTTAGGCATAAGAGGTTGCACTAATTTTTATAAGGCCACAATTTGATAAATCTAAAGCAAAAGTCATCATGTCTAAGCCACATGCTACCCTTAAAAAATTGTTACAATAATATTCACATGTGTTTCAAGAGCCTAAGACACTTCCCCTAGAAGGAGAAATCAATCGCACTAATGACATGGTCCCTGCTGCATCTCTTCCTAATGCTCCATTGTATCGATAATCAATTCTTCAAAGTGATGAGATAAAAAGACAAGTTCAAGATTTATCATCCAAAGGTTTCATTAAAGTAAGTACATCCCCTTGTGCTTCACCAATCTTGCTTGTGCTCAAGAAGGATGGAACTTAGCATCTTTGTATTGATTTTTGGGTGTTAAATAAGATCACCATCAAAAATTGATATCCACTTCCATGCATTGATGACCTTTTGGATCAACTTCAAGGTGCCAAATTTTTCTCCAAGATTGATCTAAAAAGTGGGTATCATCAGGTGAGAGTTCAAGTAGTTGACACATGGAAGACAACTTACAAGACTAAAATGGGTCTTTTTGAGTGGCTTGTGATGCCATTTTGTCTCACTAATGCTCCTGCCACTTTCATGAGATTAATGCATGAGGTTTTTTGTGATTGTTTGAAAAAAATTGTTATCATCTACTTAGATGATATTCTAGTCTTTTCTCATACTTGGAAAGTCCATCTTCAACATTTAGAACATGTTCTTCATACACTGAACAACAAAACAATTTGTATGCCAACTTTCCCAAGTGTTCTTTTGGTTAGACATCCATCTCCTATCTTGGGTTTGTCATTGATGCATGTGGCATTCAAGTAGATACTGCGAAAGTGGATGTTCTTCTCAAGTGGCCTACTCCTTCAAATCTCACTGAATTGAGGATTTTTCTTGGTCTTGCCAACTTCTACGACAAGTTCATCCTACATTACTTAGACATTGCTGCACATTTGCACCAATTGACAAAGACCAATGTTGCATTCAAGTGGACATAAATTCACACACATGATTTCAACACATCAAGAAATAAAAATTATGTTCTACACCTGTTCTTGTTCTACTAGATATCTCACAACCTTTTGAGATTGAGACAAATGCTTCATAGTATGCACTTGGAGTTGTTTTGAAGAAAAACGGTCATCTCATGGCCTATCATTCAGAAATTTTTTATATTGCTAAAAGGAACTACTCCGAATATGATAAATAATTATATGCATTGGTCCAAGCCACCAATTATTGGAGACATTATATTTTGGAGAAAGAAAAAGTTGTTCACATTGATCACTTGCCTCTATTGTTTCTTCAGTCTTAGAACAAAATTAAAGAAGCTTGACATATGAAGTGGGCTTCATATATACAATAGTTTCACTTGGTAATCAAGTATAAGAAGGGGAACACCAGAAATGTTGTAGATTGTTTAAGCCATCCTCCTACAACACATGTTTTAACTATTGCGTCCACATCTTATTTGGGATTTCAGACATGGTCTTCTCAGTATGCTCAAGATCCTGATTTTGGTGTTGCCTACACAAGTCTTCAAAATCCTGCAAATTTAAATTTGACACCTTTTCAATATTTTCATATCAAGGAAGGGTTGCTCTACAAGTTAGATACAATTTGTGTACCTCGAGATCATCAAAATTAACTTCTCAACTTAGAGGCACATTCTACTCTTTATGGTGGTCATTTTGGAAAACAAAAAAAACTTCATCATTTACAACCATTCTTCTATAGGCCTCACATGTAGCGAGATGTTCTACATTTCCGAGCAAGCAATGTGCAGTTTTTTGCCGCTCCAAACCAACCAACATAAAAATGGGCTCAAGTATTCCTTTTCCTATTCCTTCACGTCCTTGGGAGAGCATTTTCATGGTTTTGGTTAGTGGCTTTCCATTGACTATTCATCGCCATGCTTGTGTTTTTTTTTGGTTGATCGATTCAGAAAGATGGCTAAGTTCATCCCATGCCGAAAGACAAGTTCTGCATATGACTTAGCACAACTCTTCTTTGACTTTGTTTGGAGATATTTTGGTTTACCAACTAGCATTATTTCTGATTGTGACTCAAGTTTTGTGGGCCATTTTTGGCGATTATTGTGGAAGATTTTGGGAGTTTCCCTTAACTTCTCCACTACTTTTCATCCTCAGTTAGATGGTCAGACTAAAGTTGTGAACAAAACTCTTATACTATAAAGTTTGAGGATTTATCACCACATTTCTCCTACCAAGTGGGATTTGAGCCTAACCCACATAGAGCATGCATACAACCGGGAAGTTCACTCATCTACAGGTCACTCACCTTTTGTGGAATGTCTTGGTTTTTAGCCTTTGGTTCCATATGCGTTGCCCTTATCTTTTCCATCTTCAGCCACTATGCATATTTAGAAAGAGCAAGATAAGGCCCAAGCCTTCATTCAAGATTTGCAAAATCTTTAGTCCAAATTAGTTAAGATTCTTTAGAAGACTCAAGAAAAGAAAAAATAACTTATGGATTGTCATTGTGTCCCTCATACTTTTCAAGTTGGGGATAAAGTTTGTTTATACTTGGACAAACATCATTTCCAAGAGAAATCACATAGTACAAGGTCAAGCCACTCCATTATGGGCCTTACATCATTCTTCAGAAGATCTCTGATAATGCTTTTTGGCTTGATCTTCCCGCTTAGTTGGGCATCCATGTTGTTTTGAATGGTGATCTTCTCAAACACTACCATGAGTCAACACTAGAAACTGAGCCTCTTGTTATCCTTCTTGCAAATGTTGTTCCTAATATTTAGCTTTCGCTTGATTCTAATAGATTTTTTGATACAAAGACTCGTCAGACACGATATGTTTCCACCACTTCCTACCTTGTTGGAAAACAAGGTTAGCTTTCACATCAGGCATGTTGGATCTCTCACCATTAGCTATCTTAGGATTTTCCTTCTCTTCTGAAAGCACTAGATTCCAATGCTGTTATTATTGGGAGGAATGTTGAGGATTCATAGGGTATACATAGGATATATATAAGTTATTAGCATATAGTATTATTTTTATTAGTTTTTATCCTATGTAAATGTGAAACAATAAAATGTTAAAAGTAAAAGTTAGTTTCCTAATTGTTAGGAAGGTAGCATAAATTAGAAAATTATTAGGAAGTTAGCATAAGTTAGTAAATTGTTATTTTGTTATCATTTCCACTTCATGTGAAGATTTGGATGATATTCCAAATCTTTAATTTTGGCATACATAATGCCTATATAATAATGTATTTTCCTCCTTCCGTGAGCATATTGGAAATAAATGTTTGCAACTTTTAATTGTAGAGAATAGTGTTGTTGTTTGAATTTGTTCTCTAACTACAGAGATTATTGTTTCATTTGTAGAATTGAATCTCTGTTTGCTGCTTATTATTTTACTTGTTTCCATATCACCTTCACTATCAAAATTCCTCTAATTATGTGTATATAGCACTTCTCTCTCCACTCCACTTTGTTCTTTGTCATTGGAATCACCTAAACTCTTTGCAAAGTTGTGAAATACCTATAAGCACCCATGCTTAATGTCATTCTTACTTGTTCAAGATCCAAAATTTTAAACAAAAACTATGTATTCAAATAATTTTACAAACTTTGTAAATAGTCATTTCTTCTTGCACCATGAAACATTACTTCAATGGGGAATTTGAAACTTGGGGTGCAACAAATATATTTTATGCAATTGCAACTTGCAATCCACATACTGTATTTCAATCTTTGCATGCCACTTTTTCCATGAGTTTTCTCACTTTGTTTGTGCCTATGCAAATCTACCATATATACTCCCATAAACTTATCTCTCTAATTCACAACTTGTAAATGAAACTTATGGACCCTTATATTAATAACTTATTATTTGAATATAGGATTTGGCAACCTAACTCTATTAATGAACTAGTATGGATGATTTCTTACATGATTGCAAGGAAGGGTTCCTATATAAACTTGATCTATTGTGAATCTCTTTTATTATCCAAGTAATTTAAATTCCTTTAAATATGTAAATACAAATAAAAACATTGACCACAAATGGCCCTTACAACCCATCATGTTGTTGGAAAAGTCCTATGTGGTATGCATTGAGAGAAATAAATAGATATAGGGTTGGTTATTGGTTGGATACAAGAGATAAATTTGAAAACCATGAAAGGGGGATCTCAATCCCATAGTATACCTAGGGTGTAAAACTATAGATTTTATTTTCAAGGAAGTATCTAATTTAAAGGCTTCTTATTTTGGTGTGGCCATATTATTTTACAAAATTGTCTATAACTCTTAATTATTGAATAAATTTTCTATTGGATAAGTAATAGTTGTGATAAAACCCATCCTTTTCTTCTAATAGACATGATTTATATTATTAAGTCTTCAAAGCATGTGAAATAGATACTACTCCTACACTATTGGGGACATCTAAGAAAGAAGTTTATAATTTGATCAACAAGTTTTCATTCTTGACACTCTTGGACCAACATCTTATCCATTCAATAAATAGAGTTAGGTCTTGCAAGAAGAAATAACACACTAGTAAAACAACCATATAGCTATATTTGTATGTATATACAAACTAAAAGGTAAATAAATCCTACAGATAGACATTCTTTAGCCATCCATTTCAAATCAAAAACCCCCTACATGCCATAAAGAGTGATCACTAGATAATCCCTTGTAATGATCTATAATATTCTCACATTAACCAACTCCTCTATACATCATTCTAGCAAGTGTGGCAAGAGAGAGACTATGAAACACTCACTAGATCTCCTAAAATATTACGATTTCCTATGGAGACATCCAAATATAGATAATCATTTTCCTGATTATTATTTGATATGGTACACACAATTTAAGCTCTTGGATATGATGAATTACATAATTTGATTCCCTTGACTATAATTTCAAGCAATTTCCCTGGGTAAAAGCACAAAGTTGTGTCACACATTATAAAGGAAATGACCAACATTGATCCAACTTTTAAACTTGAATCACTAAAAAGTGGTATATATATTTTAAATTTTGAAATGATGTAAACTAGTAAAATATGTATTTTTTAGTATATTTTATGTTTGGATTTAAAAAAAAAAATTAAAAAAATATTTTAAACTAGTTTTAATAAATTAACACTATAATTTAGCTGCTGATAAAATGCTAAAAAATTAAGTTGCATGGGACATCAAACTTTTTATAGTAAATTTTAGTTTTTTTCTTTCAAAATTTTTGTGTGTTTCCCAAAGAACTAGATTGAATGAATTGAATCCTTAAAAAAATGAACTTTTTTGGTCTAAATAGCCTACTTGAGAGATTCTCGATGAGGTTGTAGGTTGGTAGAGGCATTACACTGCCAAAACACAGTAGCTATAATGCCCTAATGGCCAACTTAGTCATGGATTTTTGTGGTACACGAATGTGGGTCATAGATTTCTCTGCAGCATACACCTGTCTATGAGAAAATTAGACTCAATAGTCGAGGAACTGGGGATGCCAGGTGGCGAAATATGGTTTAGATTGAACAGGAGCATAATTATCTTAGTTTATCTAAAGGGGAAGGCACACATAATGCAAAATTGCATAGGATGCAATTTATGATACTACAGATATATATAGAGCTAGAGATGGGGAGATATATACAAAGAGATGGGAACAAAAAGAGAGAGACTCTTTATATCTTTATCTCCCTCTCTATCTCTATGTTTCTCATTATCTCTCAATCTCTCTTCCTCTCTCCCCTATTTTTTTCTATATTTGTCTTCCCTTCTATCTTTATCTCTTTTCCTCTCTCTCTCTTATCCTCTCCCTATCTCTCTCTCCCTTACTCTCTTTTTCTATCCCTATTTGTCTCCCCATCTCTCCTCCCTCCCTCTCTCCCTCTTTATCTCCCTCTATATATCTCTCTATATATCACTTCCTATCTCCATTTTTCTATCCCTCAATCTCTCTCACTCTCTCTCTTTGTCTCTCCCTCTTTAGATATCTCTATTTCTCCTTCTAGAATCTATCCCTCTCCCTCTCTATATATTAATACATATCTCCATCTCAATCTTTATCTCTATTTCTCTCCCCTGTCTCTATCTCCCTACCTCTTCCTGCATCTCTCTCTTCCCCTATCTTTCCCAATATATGTATCTCTTTATCTCTCCCTCTTTCTATCCCTATCTCTCCCACTCCACCCCTCTCTCCTTATCAATCCCTCTTTCTATATATCTCTACTTCTCTATCCTCCCTCTATTTCTTCCTTCTCTCTCCCTTCCTCTCTATCTATTTATATATCTTTCCCTCTCCCTCTCTATCTCCATATCTCTCTCACTCATTCACACACAGAGACTCCTTGTTTCCCCCTCCCTATCTCTATCTCTATATCTCTCTCTCACACACACACTCCCTATTTCTCCCTCACTATCTCTATCTTTATCTCTCCCCTTCTCCTTATCTCTATCCCTCTCTCTATTACTTGTCTCTATCATCTCCTTTATCTCTTACTCTTTCCCTTTTTATCTCCATCTTCCTATATCTCCCTCTTTCTATCCATATCTCTTCCTCTCTCTCTCTCCCTCTCTCCCTATCACTCCCTCTTTCTAGATCTCTCTACTTCTCTCAGGTTTCTCTATTTCGTTCCCCATCTCTCCCTCCCTTACTCCTTCCCTATCCCCCCTCTCTCTCTCTCTTCCCACATATATCTCTCTTCCTCTTTCTATTCCCTATTTCTCTATCTTTCCCTCTCTCTCTATCTCCCCCCCTCTCTCTCCCCCCCCCCTCTCTCTCTCTCTCCCCCCCTTTATATCTCTCTATCTCTTCCTATCTACCTCCCCCTCTCTATCTCCCTATCTCTATCTTTATCTCCCCCTCTACCTCTTTATCTCTCTATTTATTTATCTCCTCTATCTCTAAACATGTTTTCCTCTATCCATCCATCTCTATCCCCCTTTTCTTCTTTGTAGACCTCTATATCTATATCTCTTTGCCTCTCTATCTCTATCTCTCCATATTTCTTCTTCCATCTCTCTCTCTCTTTCTATATATATATCATTATCTCTCCATCTCTCTCTACCCTAATATGTCTCCCTCTCTCTACTTCTCTCTATATATCACTTCATATCTCTATATTTATCTTTTTATCTCTCCCTCTCTCATTCTCTCCCTCTCTCTCCCTCTCTATATATGTATCTCTTCCATATCTATAGATATCCCTCTCTCATCTCTCTCTTTATCTCTCCTTTTCCTTCTCTCCATACCCCTCTCCTTCTCCATCTCCATCTCCATCTCCATCTCTATCTTCCTCTATATCTCTATCTCCTTACCTCCTTCTCTCTCACACTCTTCCCTCCTCTATCTCCCCCTCTTTCCATCCATATCTCTCCCTCTCTCTCTCCCTATAACATGACTGTCTTGGTAATGAAGCCTGATTATCTTCTTGATTCAAAGGTTTTGTTTTAGTCATGTCTAGATCCTTGTAAGTGGATGCATACTTTATTTAAAGCTTTCACTTCTCCATTAAGATTTTTGTTGCAAAAACATCATTTTCTAAATGACCTACCAATTGCTCTGACGTACTATGCAAATGTATGCAAAAAGTAGACCAAAATTTTTCCTAATTTTCCTTCCATACTTTTTGGCGTACCCATTGCACACCAAAATGAAATTGCTAGTTTATAGAATAATTAAAGTAAAAATTATAGAAATAAATAATATTGAATCGACGTAAGAAAATGTGTTGCTGGTGGGACAACTAAAATATATATTTTATAAATATATTTTCTTAGAGTGTAATTTTTACCTTAAATTGGTCAAATATTTCCAATACTTCCAATACGGATCCCACAATTTTTTTTTTCTTCTTAGGATTGATACAGTTTGCACGTGTCACCCTAAATTAATTAGGGTAAAAGAGAAAATAGAAAATTAAAAAAGGTGCCAACGCCTTTATAAATTTGAGATAGAGAAATTGTTTTCTGCATCTTTGTTCAATATGGTTTCTTTTTCTGAGTTTCCTGCATCTTTGCATGCGCCAAACATTATAAAAAGCAGTGCTTATGTTCCATCTACGCCTACGTTATGTGCACTCATAGTTTTCTTGTGGGTTTTGTATAGATTTAGTGTGCGAAGCCAAAATACATCGAGATCGAGATTGCCCCCTGGACCGTTTGCATGGCCCATTATCGGAAATCTGAACCAGCTGAAAAGGCTTCCTCATCGTGATCTTCATGAACTTGGTAAGAAATATGGGCCCATTATGATGTTGAAATTGGGTTCTGTTCCCACTGTTGTGGTTTCTTCTTCTGCTATGGCGAAGGAGTTCTTGAAAACCCACGATATGGCTTTTGCCAGCCGACCTCCAAGTGCTGCGGGAAAATACATTGGATATAATTTCCAGGGTGTGGTGTTGTCTCCTTACGGGCCTTATTGGAGACACATGAGGAAACTGTGCGTGGTAGGATTGCTGAATAGCAAAAGGATCGAGTCCCTCAGATGGGTACGAGAGGAAGAGGCGCATCTCCTTGTTCGTTCAGTGTGGGAGATGTCTGGGCAGGGAAGGGAGCCTGTTAATCTCACCAACATATTTTCATCGTATGCGTTAGCAGTCATGTGGCGAATCCTTTCTGGTACCAAAATTTCTTTTCATGGTGATGCTCAAATGGGTGGTCATGCCGAAGAGATAAAGAAGATGGCATCAGAGGTGTCAGCTACAGCAGGAGCTGTCAATGTCGGGGACTTCATTTCTTACTTAGACTGGTTAGACATGCAAGGAGTGAAGCGACGCATGAAAAAGGTACACAGTT
Organism: Sequoia sempervirens; assembly: GCA_007258455.2. NCBI lineage: Eukaryota > Viridiplantae > Streptophyta > Pinopsida > Cupressales > Cupressaceae > Sequoia > Sequoia sempervirens. Next base: position 28,291 of record VDFB02209153.1, on the reverse strand, counting down.
CTATGGACAAATTGATAAAAAAGATAATAGAAGAACACCAGCAGCGCAAGGGGAAGTTGCAGGAGAAGCAGGAGCAGCAGCCTGCTACGAAGGACATCATTGACGTGCTCTTGGAAATGGAGAGCCTCGATGGAAGGGAAATCACAGAAGAAAACATCAGAGCCATTGTTTTTGTACGTATATATTAACTTTCAAATTTTAATTGGTAATAGTTTTTTTTAATTGATCTAACAAGGATGTATGATATTTTCAGGATATGTTTGTGGCTGGAGTTGAATCGACGTCTACTACGTTAGGTTGGGTGATGAGTTCGGTGATTAAAAACCCTAATGTGGCGAAGAAAATGCAGGAGGAAATCGAATCGGTAGTAGGAAGAGAAAGGACAGTGTGTGAGGACGATGTAGCAAGCATGGAGTACGTGCAGTGTGTGGTAAAGGAGACTCTGAGGTTATACCCCGTCGTACCCTTGCTGATTCCACACGAATCCACACAAGATTGTACCGTTGGGGGATACTTCATTCCTGAGAGAAGCAGGCTCATCGTCAATGCATGGGCTATTGGAAGAGACCCATCGGTGTGGGACGATCCTTTGGTTTTCAGGCCGGAGAGGTTTATGGGTAAAAATGTTGATCTTGTGAGGGACAAAGACTGGTTCGATATGGTGCCGTTCGGGGCAGGACGAAGAGGATGCCCGGGGGTGAACATGGCCATTGTTAACATGAACCTTCTTTTGGCTCAGCTGCTTCACTGCTTTGAATGGTGTGTGGAAGGGGATTTGGATATGACCGAACTGGGTGGAACGTCCATGCCCAGAAGTGCTGAACTTGTGTCTGTTCCTCGTTTTAGGCTCGCCACCTGCCTCTAGTGATTTCAGTTATATTCCCCGTCCCATTCCAACATGTCCACGTTTGTGAATCGTGTTATATGTCTAAGCTCCCACGTGCGAATAAGTAGAAGAATATTACGCGTGTTTGATATATATTTCATGTTTTTTATACTTTTGTCCCACATGTAGGGAAAGTAATTAAAAAATAGTTAAAGTTAAAGGATTTAGAATAAGTTATTTGACAATTTATATTGTATTTGGAGTGGAGGTTAGTGGTTATTTGGATGAATGAAATTATAGAATTGTGTGTTAGAAAATGTTTATTGAAATTGTTCATATATAATTTAATTTTATAATTTGAGATGTGTTTTTTATTGTTATTGTTATTCTTTAGATTATGTGTTTACTCTCATGACATTAGAATATTGTCAAACTTTGGCTTTTGCTCTCATGACATGTTAATAGTTTTAATGTATATTTATGTGGGAAATCATAATTCATATTAAATTTTACATAATGAAAATCAAATAAACTATTTATTATTAAAGATGAAAGGGATTACACATGATAAGAATTATTTCTTATTAATAATGAAAGTGATTGTGATAAGAAAACCAACTCCATTAATGTATATAAAATAATTGATTTTTTTGCCTTCCTTTTTTTTTTATGGAGATCATCCACAAATTCATTTTTGCTACCCAATATGGGAGCACGAGCTTTCTTGGGCTGAACCTCTTCGGCTAAGAGCCAAGGATTGAGGGGTATGCATTCAGCCAAATTCGCCCAGGGCACGATCTTGGCCTCATCCCTTTTTTGGTGTCAGAGCCTTTGCACTCAACAAGACTTGATCCCTGGTGGGCTCATTTAGAACCTTTCAACTTCACTAGTAGACCAAGGGCCCATTGAATTTTACCTTCTTTTTTAGTAGTGGAATTGATCTTTTAGTAAAAATAAAATTTCAATAATAATTGGCTAATGAATTTTTTATTTCTATAATATTTAATAATTCAATCAAATTTTAAACATAAATTTTAATAAATTTCATAAAATAAATAAGTCATTTTTTGAAATAATTTATATTGATAATACATTACTAATCCATTATATAAATAGGAGTAAAAAGTTGACAAATTAATAGATTTTATATATCATTTTTAAAAGTACATATTGGAATATATTTAAAAATAAAATTCCTTAAAGTGAAACATATTTATTATAAAAGATATTGTATAGGTGGTGTATGTGCATTATGAACTCTATGGTATGTAGTTCATTCAATAATTCAGAATGAATCCACACCTTACACATTTGAAAATTTACACTAATATAGTGAATTAATTATAAGTATCTTGAATGGACCTATTGGCCTATCACCTAAATTTGTATTCTTGTGCATTCATTTTTTTCCATTGACCTATGTTTATCCTATCATTGATAATTGGATTAAGAACCTCTTTTAGTGGGCCCAAGTGAAAATTATGTTGAGTTTCATGTATCATTCTCTCCTAGTCTTGACACTATGCCTCGGTGTCAAATTTTCATATTTGTGGGTCTTATGGTCTATTTTGCAAGTTTTGAGTCTTATTCTGTAGACCTAGGTTGTGTCTTTACACATATAATACACAAAAAAATATTTTTCATATGTGCATATATTATTTTTAATTGATGAGCCACACAATTCATTTAGTATATTTCATTTTATATATGTTGTAACATGCAACATGCATATTAGTTCCCATGCCCCATAGTTTACCTTCACTATCAAACATCCTCTAATTCTGTGTAGCTACAACTTCTCTCTCCACCCCACTTTGTTCTTTGTCATTGGAATGACCTAACCTCTTTTCAAAGTTGCAAAATACCTATAAGCACCCATGCTTCATGTCATTCTTACTTATTCAAGATCCAAAATTTTAAACACAACTATGTATTCAAATAATTTTACAAACTTTGTAAATAGTAATTTCTTCTCACACCATGAAACTTTACTTCAATGTGGAATTTGAAACTTGGGGTGCAACCAATATCTTTCATGTAATTAAAACTTGCAATCCACATTTTGCATTTCAATCTTTGCATGTCACTTTGTCCATGAGTTTTCTCACTTCATTTGCGCCTTGCAAATCTACCATATTTTACTCCCATAGACTTAGCCCTCTAATTTGCAACTTGCAAATGCAACTTGTGGACCCTTGTATTAGGAACTTGTTATTTGAATAGGATTTGACAAGCTACCTATATCAGCCCTCTAATTCGCAACTTGCAAATGCAACTTGTGGACCCTTGTATTAGGAACTTCTTATTTGAATAGGATCTGACAACCTACCTATATCAATGACCTAGCATGGATAATTTATTACATGTTTGCAAACAAGAGAAGGTGCCTTTATAAATTTGATAATTTTTTCTTACTTGCACTAGTTGAAAAGTTATTATCCCATGCTATTGAGTACTTATAATTTATCCATTGTTAATCTCTCTTATTATGCAAGTAATATACCTTCCTTCAAATACACATATACAAATAAAAACATTGACCAAAAATGGCCCTTACAATCCATCATGTTGTTGAAAAAATCCTGTCTTATAAATTAAGAGAAATAAATGGATGGTTATTAGTTGGATACAAGAGAGAAGATTGAAAACCACTAAAGGGTGATCTCAATCCCACAGTAGACCCAGGGTGTAAAACTATAGCTTTTATTTTCAAGGAAGTATCCAATTTAAAGGCCTCTTATTTTTGTGTGGCCATATTATTTTACAAGGAAAAATCCTTTGGAATCAAGAGATTGCCCACTGGACTGTTTCCATGGCCTATTATCAGAAACTCCTCATAATGATCTTCGAAATCTTGGAAAGACATATGGGCCCATTATGTTGCTGCCATTGGGTTCTTCTCCCACTGCTGTGGTTTCTTTTTCTGCGATGGCAAAGGAGTTCTTGAACACTCAGGATATGGTTTGTCCCAACCGACCTCTTACTGCTGCGGTAAAATACAAGATATGGTTTGTCTTTTGGCTTACCTCATTCATTACTTTAAGTGGAGCATGGAAGGTGAGTTGGATATGACCGAACTCTTTCGAGCCACCATGCCCAAAAGTGTTGAACTTGCAGCTCTTCCTCGTTCAAGGCTCGCCACCTGCCTCTACAGATTTTAGATATATTGCCTGTCCATTTTCAACGTCCATATTTGTGAATAGTGTTGTGTCGCGAAGCTCCCACCTACATGTATTGACGTCGCCCAATAAAATATATGAAATTAATATGGATTTGAAATAATTTTTAACTTCTAGGGTCATCTAGGGTCTATTAAAGAAGAAGTTCAAGTAGTATATATATTGAAATTGAAATATTAAAATTAAATGTAATATTTAATTTAAATTTAGATGGAGGAGTATGCTCTTAAGATATTAAGAGTTGATTTATTTTTGATTGAAAATGAGGAAAGGGTCTTGATCTCATTACAAAAAGAATAACATAGAAACAACTCAAGCACTAGAGCTTGAACTGTGCAAATCTACCCTCAAGGATTTGTCTTGTAAAACATAGTCTTTCTTAAGAGTACATCTCTTTCTATGCTGCACGACTATCCAAGAAAAAACAAAGACCAATTTTGAATCATTTAAACAAGAAGGGGGAGAAGCCCCTTCAAAATGAATAACCGAAGGATCAACAAGAACTTGAGGTGAAACAACCAAATTTGAAACCAAAGCAATAAGAGTCGCAGAAGAGACCATCTTGTCCAACGTTGGAGTAGCTGGAGCCATAGGGGAGACAACATATTCACTAGCTGAAATCGTAGTAGAAACAACATTGTCTAGAAACTAAACAACAAAAGCCATTAAGAGTTGATTTGTTAAAATATTAAAAAATATACAAAATTGTGTTTAGTTAGGAGAATAGAATAACTATTTATTTTAATAAAGAATTTTCTTTTTATAATCAATAATTTTATATCACGATGTAAGCTTTGTTTAAGTGGTGGCACTATTTATATTAATTTAGGATAGTTATCATGAATTTAAGTGTTTAATGAATTATGTGAAATCCAAAATCTTTAGGGTTATTATTTTGTAGTTCAATATGAAGGAAAAATTAATAAGGTTGTAAATGTCATGAACAAGATGCATGAATTCTTGTATACAATGATCATTAAGTTAGCGAACATGGATGCGGTGAAAGATTTGTATGCAATAGATCTATATTTTTTCTATGTTTGGAGTCATATGCTAAAATTGAAGACCCATTTAGAGACTATTTTGTGTAGGAGATATACCTATTATAAACAATTATGTATCCCACATGGTTTGAATAATAGAAAACCTTATTTTGTGAATTAAACATAGTACTAGAATTAGAGGTCATATTAGAATAGAGAAGACATCTACCATGTTGGATGAGAAGTAGTATTAGCTTAACATATGCATATATGTATGCATGTTTGTTGATAAATGTGGAACATACCAAGTAGTAAATGGTGTGGTGTAAAATGCTATATGGTATTGGCCATTGCACATGCCAAAGGATAAACAAATATTTTTGTGGTTGTTAATATATTTTTTAACATTACACGTTCCATTCCTTTCCAAGATACTAATGATGCATTAAGTATTGGAAACATGCTATTTAATGAGATAATATAATCATATAGATGGAACAAAGAATTACATAAAATAACTAAACAAGTTCCTTGGCTATTTTTGTTGGACTCTATTAATGAAGTTGAGTACATAACTTAATTATGATTTTATATATCATTTGGATATGGGAAAAAATATTTATTTTTCCAATAATTCTCTTGGATACCTGCTCACATATTTGGTAGGATAGAAGCCTACATAATGGGACTCTTTGTTGTTAGAAATAAAATTTGTAACAACCTAGTTAATAGACCTATTGATAGGAAATACACTATTCTAAGTAGTGTATGGAACATCACTAAGATCTATATCACTAGTTTTTCAAAATTAGTAGGTGATAACTACACAAGCACAAAAGTTGAGAACATTAAGGAGGTTTATGTGTTTGAATCAAAAACCAACTTTACGAGAGAAAAGGTATAAGTTGTGGATAGATGAACATCAAATGGAGAGAGCTTAATCAGAAGGGGAGTTGGTCATGGTGCTCTTAGGGAAATAGTGGTTTCAAGGAAGGGAATTTATGTCAAATATTGGATATATTTATAGAACATGTGTATGAGATCAATACACTTAAAGGATTAGATATCTCTCTAATATTCAACATTTATAATTTGTATTCTTATCTTATGCTAAATAAATGAGACACTACATAATTATAGGGGTATCAAATTGGAGCAAACAAACACCTAAAAAGCAATGAGAAGAAATTGTACAAATATTCATTTCATGTAGTAGAATGAAGATATTAAAGAGAGAAAAAATAATATATTATTCAATGAAGCATAAAGTGCTTGAGGTAGATTCATGTATTTCTATAATTGAAGTAAAAACAAATTGACTACATAAATTAACCTTTCATGTTGTTCTACTTGTGAGAATTATACTTAAAATATTTTAACATGGAGTATCTAATGCAAGTCATCTAAAAGTTTCAAGATATTCATCATATACACATAAAAATATATTAATACAAATAGTTAAGAATTCATTTGCTAATTTACAAATTGTGTTTAGTTAGGAAGATAGAATAATTACTTATTTTAATAAAACATTGAATCAAAATAAGGTAGAAATATTCTTTTTATAATCAATAATTTTATATCATGGTGTAAGCTTTGTAAGTGGTCATGTTATTTATAGTAGCTTAGACTAACTATTAATGAATTTAAATGCTTAATGAATCATGTGTAACAACAAATATTTAGGGTTATTATTTTGTAGTTAAGCATCAAGTTAGAAATATTAGTAAGGTTACAAATGTCATGTTACAAATTATTTTAATTTTTTTTAATGAATTCTCCTATACAATGATATTAAGCTAGTGGATATGGATATGATGAAAGATTTATAAAGATGTAGATTTTTTCAATGCTTGGAACCATGTGCTAAAACTAAACATCCATTTAGTCTATTTAGCATAGAAGGTGTATCTAATATTAAAAAAAAATGCATCCCATATAGTTTAACAATAAAGAACCTTATTTTTTTATTAGATAGTGGTAGACTTAGAGGAATTTTTAACATAAAGAATACATTTTCCATACTAGATGATAAATATTATTCACACACACACACACATATATATATTTGTTAACCAATGTAGAACATACCAAGTAGTAAAGGGAGTGATGTAAAACTCTATATTATATTTGTCATTGGATATGTCAAAGCATAAATGCATATTATTGTGATTGTCAATAGACTTTTTAACATTGCACATTTCATTCATTTCTAAAAGACAAGTGATGCATTAAAGATGAGAAACGTGTTATTTAGTGAGATAATATTGTGACATGGGTTGCAATAAAGCATTATATTAGATAAAGATGTCCATTTCATAGCCATTTTTGGTGGATTTTATTAAAGAAGTTGAGTACAAAACCTCATTATGATTTCATGAATCATTTAGATATGGAAAAATATATTGAAGTTCTAATTCTTACTCTTGACAACTTGCTCACATATTTGGTAGGATAGAAGCCCACATAATGATAATCTATGTTGGTAGATTCAAATTTTTAATAGATTAGTTAATAGAAATATTTATAAGAAAGAAAACATTCTAAGTAGTGTATTGAACATCACTAAGAAATGCCACTAATTTGTTGAAATTAATACTTATGATAACTACATAACAAAAAATGCTAACCATATTGAGGAGGTTCAAGTGCTTGTCTCAAAAACAAGCACGGGGAGAAAGTGAGGTATAATTTGTGGATAGATGAACATAAAAGGGATAATTATTACTTAGAAGGAGAGTTGGTCATGGTACACTCAAGAAATAGTGATTTCAATGAAAACAAGTCCATGCCAAATATTCTCTATATTTATACATGTGTATGACATCTAGCTACATACGTATACATATACATAAATATACACATGTATACATATATATATATACATACATATATATATATATATACATACATATATATATGTATGTATATATATATATATGTATATATGTATATACATACATACATACATACATACATACACATACATACATACATATATACACACATACATACATACATATATACACACACACATACATACATATATACACACATACACACACACACACACACACACACACACACACACACACATATGACTTAGTGGCTAGTTATTACCATCATTTTAAGTATTTTACTTATTAAAGACTATTGGAGGCAACCCCCTCGAAGTGGATTAGGAGGTTTCCTATCAAAGTAAAATATTAAGGTCAAGTATTTGTAACATATTTATTAGTATACTCTTTTATTGTACAAATTGTTTCATTATAAGTGGTTTTAGAGCATGATCTTAAGAAAGGGATTTTTTTAGTTTTGGAAGTCATTTTGGGAAGTGAAAATTTATCTCTTTTATTTTTAAAAGTTTATTAAAGGTCACATTGAAGCTACTAAAATATAAATATGAAGGAAATTGGAGTATAAATCAAGGAGTTAGGATAGAATTGTGGTTATATTAGGTCTTCTACCTAATTCATTCCCATAGCTAAAAATCAATGAAACATTTTTTGATATCTAAGGGGTTTATCAATAAAATTATTTGCCTATTGCAATATATATTTGAGGTCATTTGGATATGAAATCAAGGAGTTATTATAATTATGTTTTCCACCAAATTCACTCCCAAGGTTGCAAATAATTGATTTAGTAAGTATTTTTTGAAAAGGGTGATATTGTACTTATAAGTTGCAATATTTTTTTTAGATTTATTGGATTTAATTTTTGTAATTTATTGCATAATTATTTGGTCACTATAGTGAGGGCTTCAAAAAGAAGTAAAGGAAGAAATGTCATCACTCCTACAGATAAGGGGAGAATCTCATCACTTTTAGAAATACTTCTAAGAAATAAGGTTCATTAGTGGAAGAGATATGAAAGATAACCATTGATATAATAAGGGAATAAAGCAAAAGGTTTAAGGTTGAAATCAAGTTGGCATTGGTTAAGTGAATCTATGTGATAATAAAAAAGATTTGATTTTCTAGAGAGTTTTATAAACTCTAAGACAATGGATTTGTATCATAATGTTTGTGAAGAAGAAGAAAAATAAAATGAAGAAGAAACATAAAAATAATAAAATGAAGAAGATAAATAAAAAGAATAAAATGGAGGAAGAGGAGGAGAAGAACAAAAAGAAGATAAATAAAAAGAATAAAATGGAGGAAGAGGAGGAGAAGAAAAAAAAATAGAACAAGAATTAGAAGGAAATGAAGAAGATAAAAAAAGAACAAGAACTAGGAGGAGTAGGAGTAGAACAAGTAGAATAAGATCAAAATTAAGAACATGAAATAGAAGGAAAAGAACAAGAAATAGTAGGAAAAGGAGGAGGAGATGTAGAAGAACAAGAAACAGAAAAAAAAAGGAAGAGAAAAAGAAAAAGAATAATAACAAGAAGTTAAACCAATAACATCTTTCCATACACTATCACTACTCGGAGAAATTAAAAAGGGATTGCCTCCTATAAAAATGATTTTGAATTAAGCCATTCAATTAATGATAGGGTACCATCTACCACCCATTAGCTCTTCATCAAAGGTAATGGTAAGTAGATTTGGTAGTCCTCCTATTAGCATGAATATTTTTCACCTTCTTAAGTTTACTTAGGCTTAATAATGCATTGGTTATTCAGGTAGTTTTTCTCGTGTTGGGTAGTTTTCTCACACGTCACACATTTTAATGCCTTTATAAGGCACCATTGTACCATTATATAATTTATCCCAATCTATTCACTCGTTTTGGTGAAATAGCTTTTGCTTCTCTCTATTTCATGAAGGTTATTTTTGCAAATGATGCTCTTGGGAGGTGGATGACACCAACATGGTATTAGAGCCAACCATTTTTCTCTCCTTCCTGAGAGTTTTCATTGGAGTGTTTGAGATCGTTTATTTGCTCGACATTTAAAATTTTTCAAATTTCAAAATTGCCTTATTTGGCTTATTTATGATTATTTCATTTTCATGTTGCTGGCATCTTGTTGTGTGGAGGAATTTTCCCATTGGTGAAGAACCAACAATTTTGAAGGGGTGCTTTTGCTTAGAAGTAGCGATTTCTAAGAGAAGAGGAATCTTTGCCCGATTCTCCTCCCGAGAGGCCACGAATTTTTCCCCTGGCTTGATTTGAATTTGGAGGTGCAAAATTATGTGTTAGAGGCAACATTTATTTTGAAGAAGGCTCAATTTTTACTTGGGCATTGGAGTCATCTGCAAGGCTTCTTAATGTGATTGGAGGTGTGATTCACCTTGCTGAGACATTTTTGCATCTCTGCTAGCGTGAATAGTTTGAAGGCATTTGCATTTGTTGTGATTGACATTTCCTTGCTAGGCATTTGAATTTTCTACCCTATTTGATTGTATTTGAGGTGTGCATTTTTTTCAAGTCGTTATCCTTTTGAAGGTAGACATGATTTATTCTACATAATTGCCACCATTTTTTAGTTTGAAGAGATGTTCTCTTTGTTGCAGTGATTTTTGTGTTGTGGCACGATTCAACGATCATAGGGAGGCATTTTGTTTGTTGTTGGCCTATGCGGCCAGATCTAGGCAAAGCACCCAATCCATTGAATTAATTGGAATCTCATATATGGGGAGATCACTTTGAGCAAAGATTATTGTTCTCCTAAGTTTTCCCTAAAATATTTCATTTTAGGGTTTCAAAGTGTGCATAAGAGGAAGTGGGCCCATGTTCTTTTGAAGTGCTTCGGGAAAATTAATCCCACATTGGCAATGTGGGGAAGTTTTTAGCTATTCATATAGCATTGCGGTGTGAATGAATGTTGTGAGAAAGTCTCACAAGAGGCTATCTTGTTTGTTTTCTTGGTGGAGTTTTCTTGGTGTCAAGCATGGAGATCAAATAATGGGCTGCATCAAATTTTGTTGCAAATCAGGTTTAATTCTTTTTAAATGGATGTTTTTGGGTATGTGTAGGATCATCATGCAAAAAACAGGCCCTTAAGTGGCAAAAAATTCAAAAAAATAAGTGTTAGGAAACTTGACATAAATATTTGAATAAGTTATCTATATTATTTCAAAAATATGCAAGAATAGAATTTGTAGAAAATTGAATGTAGTTTCTAAAATACTAGGTTTATTTAAAATAAATAAAATCTATTTGGTGAAAATTTGAAATTTCAATGCAAGTGCTTAAATTTCGGGAAAAATAAGAAGTGGGTGTCCGTCGACCACCCTAACCATAATAAAATGATAATATTTTTTTGTAAGATTTTATATATAAGTAGAGGACTCATGCCCGGATGTGATGCATATTTTTTTGTAATTTTTTCCAAGTAAATAATTAATTATGAATTTTTATTACAACTTTTAGAAAATATAAAACTCGTGCAATCGACCACCTTAACTTGGTCAAAACTTCATGAAATTTAATTTTTCTTTTTAATCCTATAGTATGTGAAGCATAGAATGTGATGCATGTTTGGATTCAAAAATATGATACCGTTTGAAAGTTATAGATGTTTTTCAATCAACCTATCGATTAGGACTTTAGTCGTAATTCTAATAGAAAATGAATAATAATTATTTATTAAATTCAAATTAAATCATAATTTATATTTTTGGAAAGCTGAGAATCTCCTCTAAAAACTCTTTTCGTTTCATTAATTTTGGGTCAAAAAAAAATTGTCAACCACATACCCTACAAATACCCATAATATTGCCACTTTTTGGCGCACCATGATCCTGCACATACCCTTTTATACTTGTGAAAGCACTATCTTTAAATTTTTGAAGAATTGTTAAGTTATAATGGTTTATTTGGAGAAAAGGAATTTTAGGCAATGGAGTGATGTTCTCCGTGCCCAACTTAGTGAGGAGAATCTATTGCCATAGTTGGATAATGAAGTTCCTATTCTAGACACACGTAGTAGGTATATAATTTGGAAAGGAACTTAGTGAGGAGTCTATGGAGTTATTTTTGAGCATATCAACGACGAGGACCTTTTGGATGGGTAAAAGCACAAAGTAGCATCACACTTTCAGCCAACTTATTAGCACAATTGAATTTAAGTATTTCTAACTAAAAATTAATTTTGGTCAAATATGTGATCTAGTAAGATTCATTCTAGCTAAGTTAGATACTTCCACAACTTTTTCAACTAAAATTGTTGGCTAAAAATATATGGAGCACCACCTTGAGTCCAATTTACCAAAAAAATAAAATTATTTGAAAATCTTGAAGTTTCAACAACTCCTACTAATGTAAATAACACTTTTTAAAAAATATTAAAAATACCCTTTTGTAGATCCATAAGTGCAGTTTTTAAAAATATATTTATTTTAATAGTTTAATTATTATTTATATTTTATTTTTTATTTTTACTAAAAGTAGGTTATCAGCACAAAATATTAGGTTGATTACCATGCCAAGGAAAAATACTAAAAATTATTAAAAATAAATTGAAAAAAATATGATGCACTAGATAAAAGAATCTATTTCAAGATGGTATAATTTGTTTTCCATTTTAGATAAATATTTAATATAAAAGTTGATGTCCCATGGAAATAACTGTTTTTTTGATTCATACACATTTTAATATTTATTTAAAAATATATATCTATAAAAATTGGAAAAAAATATATTCATGCACTAAAGTTTCAAGTTATAAATACACAATTTTTTTTTAAAAAAAAAAAAAAATTACTATAAAAAATTTGACGTCCCATGCAACTTCATTTTTCAGCATTTTATCAGCAACAAAATTATAGTGTTAATTTATTAAAAACTAGTTTAAAATAAATTTTAATTTTTTAAAAAAAAATAAAAACATAAAATATACTAAAAAATACATATTTTACTAGTTTACATCATTTCAAAATTCAAAACATATATGCCACTTTTTTGTGATTCAAGTTTAAAAGTTGGATCAATGTTGGTCGTTTCCTTTATAAAGTGTGACACAACTTTGTGCTTTTACTTGGATTCACTTTGTTATTTTGAGAGCCCTTATGCTCTTTGGACTTACCTTTGAGAATCATATGTAGATCCTGATACTCTACCATCTCTCGATGACCCTCCTTCCAATACCAGTGCGTCTTTGTTCTTCATAAAAGATAAACCATGCTTGTGATCCTTTGGAGGTTGTTGAGACTTCAGATGAGGTTGTGGTTGCTTAAGAGGTTCCTAATTCTTTGTCAAAGACAGTTGATCCACCTTCATTGAGTACTTCCATTGTTCCTGAGCAATAGGATTATCATTGTCTTCCTGATTGGGATTCCTATTTGTCAAACATTGGTTCCTTGTTTGTGGAGTCTCACATTTTAGATTTGGAGGACACATTTGAGGGGTTATCTATCCTCTTTGATGATAGTTATTGCACAACTGTTGTCAAACAATCTCTGTCTTGGGATATTGTTCAGAATCAGTTTCTAGTGGTACCTTGTTTGTCACCTTCTATTATGATTGGGCATATTCCTGATTGGTTTGTGGCATCATCTTCCAAGGTCTTGGAAACACATGAGTAGATTTCAATGAAATCATCATACATCTTCATGCTTCCTACTTTCAATTCCTATCCAGAATGGGAAGCATTCTTGCATTTGTACTTGGTTTTGTTTCTTCCAAAAGGGAGATAAGTTGTTTATTGACATTGGATCATGCTTTTTCTTAAGGAACTTACCATTTTTGTAGGTGATTACACATTGTGGGGGGCCTACATAGTCTCTCTTTCCCTCTTATGGGGGGCTATTAATTGTATATACATGATGCATGTAGTCCTTAGGGGGTGTGATTGAGTCCTCCATCCATTTATCATTTTTTGTTTTCTTTTCTCTTTTGGAGAGGGGTTTTTTCCCATAGGGTTTTTCTCCTTTTCTCTGATTGTGAGAGATTTATTTATTTTATTGTAAATGGGTACTTAACATGGTTGTGTAGCTGGGACCCATATTGCATTTTTGCATCTCATTTTGCATTTTTTAGTTTCCCTAAGTTGCTTTTAAGGAGGGGATTTAGCGTGAATATTTTTCACCTTATTAAGTTTACTTAGGCTTAATAATGCATTGGTTATTCAGGTATTTTTTTCCCATGCTGGGTAGTTTTCTCACCTGTCACACATTTTCATGCCTTTATAAGGCACCATTTTACCATTTATGTAATTTATCTCAATCTATTCACTTGTTTTGGTGAAATAGCTTTTGCTTCTCTCTATTTCATGAAGGTTATTTTTGAAAATGGTGCACCTAGGAGGTGGATGACACCAACATGGTATTATATCCAACCATTCTGCTCTCCTTCCTAAGAGTTTTCATCAGAGTGTTTGAGATCATTTATTTTCTTGACATTTAAATTTTTTCAAATTTCAAAATTGCCTTATTTTCCTTATTTCTGATTATTTCATTTTCCTATTGCTAGCATCTTGTTGCATGGAGGCACTTTTCCCACTGATGAAGAACCAATAATTTTGAAGGGGCATTTTTGCATAGAAGCAGCGATTTGTAAGAGAAGAGCAATCTTTGCCCAGTTCTCCTCTTGAGAGGCTGCAATTTTTTTCCCCTGGCTTGATTTGAATTTGGAGGTGCAAAATTATGTGTTAGAGGCAACGTTTGTGTTAAAGAAGGCTCGATTCTTGCCTGGGAATTGATGTCATTTGTAAGTCTTCTTAATGTGATTGGAGGCATGATTCACCTTGCTGAGGCATTTTTGCATCTCTGCTAGCGTGAACAGTTTGAAGGAATTTGCTGTGTTTGACATTTCCTTGCCTAGAATTTGAATTTTCTGCCCTATTTGACTACATTTGAGGCTTGCATTTTTTTCAAGCCGTTATCCTTTTAAAGGAAGCTGTGATTTCTTCTACACAATAGCCACCATTTTTTCAGTTTGAAGAGATGTTCTCTTTGCTATGGTGATTTTCATGTTGTGGCACGATTCAATGATCACAGGGAGGCTTTTTTTTGTTGTTGGCTTGTGTGACCAGATATAGGCAAAGTACCCAATCCATTGAATTCATTGGCATCTCATATAGGAGAGATTAGTTTGAGCAAAGATTATTGTTCTCTTAAGTTTTCCCCAAAATATTTCATTTTAGGGTTTCAAAGTGTGCATAAGAGGAAGTGGGCCCATGTTCTTTTGAAGTGCTTTGGGAAAATTAATCCCACATTGGCAATGTGGGGCAGGTTTTTGCTATTCATATAGCATTGCAGTGTGAATGAATGTTGTGAGCAAGTCTCACAAGAGGCTATCTTGTTTGTTTGCTTGGTGGAGTTTTCTTGGTGTCAAGCATGGAGATCAAACAAAAAGGATTAAAATAATAACAAGAAGTTAAACCAATAATATCTTTCCATACATTATCATGACTTAGAGATTACTTGGTGGAGTTTACTTGGTGTCAAGCATAGAGATCAAACAAAAAGGATTAAAATAATAACAAGAAGTTAAACCAATAATATCTTTCGATACATTATCATGACTCGGAGAAATTAAAAAAGGGATTTCCTCCTATAAAATTGATTTTGATGAAGCCATTCAATCAAAATACTAAGGTACCACCCATTAGCTCTTCATCAAAGGCAATGGCTAAGTAGATTTAGTAATCCTCCAACTTATTCACCTATTTTTCAAAGTTACTTTAGATTGGATTAGATAATGAATCAAAGCTAATATTATTGAACCCATTATTAACTAAGAGGGTTGAACCTTAATCAAATACCCCAAAAATTTCAAATGATGTTTCCTTAACTAGAGCTAGTGAATTAAAATGATCCTTAACTTGGGCAATCATGCTTTCTCTACCCTTAGTTTGTGTAAAATGATTATGACATTGACTAATCTTGACTATATATATATATATATATATATATATAAACATCATTTACTTCCTCTATTCTTGGTGCTCTTGGTGGTATGGTTAAATGATTATGACATTGACTAACCCTATATATATATGGTGGTGTAGGTGGTGTAGGTGGTGTGGGTGTAGTTAAATGATTATGACATTGATTAATCTGACTATATATATACATCATTGATATTTTGATGTGACCATCTCATCCCATTTAATAAAAATAAATAAAAAATAAGATCACTAACATTACTTTTATCTAAAAAATAATCATAAAATTATTAAATAATTCAAATATATTAAATCTTATATATGTAATAACTTATTGGATGAAAAAATGATGAACGTAAAATATTATGTGTGTCTTAATTTGCTACTGATTTCCAATAATTAATAAATATTTAATAAACATTACCTAT
This sequence comes from Sequoia sempervirens, assembly GCA_007258455.2. Lineage (NCBI taxonomy): Eukaryota > Viridiplantae > Streptophyta > Pinopsida > Cupressales > Cupressaceae > Sequoia > Sequoia sempervirens. The sequence goes on along the minus strand of VDFB02209153.1, from coordinate 12,101 downwards.
CCTACTACCTATCCATCCATCACTCTCCCTCTCCCTTCTCACCCCTCTCATCATCATTTCATCTCATTTCAAGTGAGTTCATCATAAACATAATTGAATAAAACTACTAGATAATTCAAATTTATTAAAAAATATTTCATAAACATTACTCTATCCATCACCTATCGATCAATTACTCGAGGGGTGAAATCTTTATCTCTAACTCTCTTTTCTTTTTTATTATAGAGAATATTTCAGAAGTGATTCATTTTTTTATTTAGTAGTATCAAACCTCAGAAATGATTCAATTTTTTTCCTTAAGTAGTACCAAACCTCTTCGAATATCTTTACGCACGACCTATCCATCAATTTACATTAAAGGTGGGATCTTTAACCCTCCTTTAATTATGGAGAGTATATATTATTGTTTTAATACCTTTATAATGCTAGTCATTGCCTCCATTTTAGTTGTGGAGATTTTCAAAATAGAGCAGTCATTTCGAAAGAACGAGCACCAAGATAAAATCTTAAATGTACCAATATCCTTTCATATGTAGGAGTAATATCAAATATAGAACAGTCTTGCACATTAAATTGAGAAACAAAAAACAATTACACGCATGTAAGCGCACAGCACTGTTTATGTCAGAAGCCAGGCTCCTGTAAATAAAATAAACAAAACAGCAGCATACTTAGTAACAAACACATTAGGCCGTTCACCAACGAAGGCCTGTGGGGCCTGGCCTGGCTTAAACATCACACACTAAGCGCTGACCGCTTATGTGGATGTCCCTTTTAACTCAACTCTGTCAGTCTGTTTAACCCAACCCTTTTTTCAGTTTCCCGTTCCGGCTGTAAAAAAAGTTTTCTGATGTGACGCGTGAGTTAGTTGGCTTTCGCTTCTGTACGGAGGTCTCAGAGAGTGGACTACCATTGGCGGAGAAATACCAATGTGGTCTGCTTTATTAGTTGCCATGTTCGCAAAAAAAGTGTTTGAAAGATGATGTTTTAAAATATTTTAAATTAATATTTAAGATTTATTTAAAATCATAAGGTTATATTTTAATCTTTAATTTGTTATTTAATATATATTATTTATATTTAATCCTTTTACATAAAAAAATTAATTAAAAATTGAATTTTTTATTTTAATTTAAAAAATATGAATATTTAGTATAAAAAAATATTGAAATCTTTTTTTAAAAATTATATTAAAATTAATTTAAATAGTAAAACTTGATATTTTAATATAAATTAATGTTTAAACTTTGATAAAAATAAAAGTTTATTTATATTTTTTAAATTTGATTATTGATAAATAAACAATTTAATAAGCAATGTTCAATTTTAAAATAAAATTTTAAATCTTGTGTATAAGATTTCTAGTAGATCTTTCAATTTTTTAAAAAATAATAATAATATGTAAGTATACTTTTTTGAAATAAAATATAATATTTTTTTTAATAATTTTTTTTATTTTAATAGTTGAATGTATTTAATTTTATTAAATTTTGTATTTTAATAACTAATTCATTCAAAATATTTTTAGTGTATTTAAAAATATTTATATTATACATAAAAAATCACATAACAAATAATGCATATTCTTCAAATTGTATTCATTGTATTTTGAATATCATTTTTCTAATTAATATTTTAATTATGTTAATATTCTAATCATATTAGTCATATACTAAATACTTTTCTTTATGCTATTTTGATTGATTAAATTAAATGTACAAAACACTTCTCTTAACATTATTAGTTCCTCCCATGGAATTATAGCCAAGGCCAAGACTATAACTAGTGACTAATATTGTATATTTGAGCAAATCAAAATTGATAATTTTATTTTCATTCATTATATTTATTTTTTTCTAATGCAAAATGTGTGATATTTAACTTTTATAATTTTCAAAATCATTTTTGTCAAATATCATTGACCAAAAAAACTAAGGCAATGAGAACAACTTTTGTGGAAGTGAACATAATCTCTGCCATTTAATGCATGATATTCTGAAGTACAATGATTATAGTAAAGTTAAAATAAATTTATTATAAAAAAAATTGAAGTAAATGTAATCTTTTTATTTTACAATTTTATTAGCTTTTGTTGAGGCAGTTTATCCTCATTTAATGCATGATATTTGGAAGTACAATAATTATAGTAAAGTTAAAATAAATTTATTATAAAAACTTTTCAAAAGAAGTTACAAATAATGATATAAATAACTAAAATCTATATTGACTAAAAGATAACCTAAGTAAAATGCAAAGAAAATATTGGATATAAAGTTAAAAACATTTACTTTTTATGAAACAAAAATATCATTCATAAAAATCCTAAATTTGGTCAAAGTTAAAATTAAACTCATCAAATATTTTTTTAACATCTCACTTACAATGTAAAAGATAATTAAATAAATATAAACATTTATATATTTTCTCTTAGATAATTATTATAGTAAGTAGTTAGTGATTAATATTGTAAACTACCATTTAATGCATGATATTGAGAAGTATAATGATTATAGTAAAGTTAAAATAAATTTATTCCTAAAACTATAAATCCTTTATTAACTAAAAGATAACCTAAGTAAAATGCAAAGAAAGTATTAGATATAAAGATTTAGTAAAAAATCATTTACTTTTTATGAAACAAAAATGTCATTCATAAAACTCCTAAATTTGGTGAAAGGTAAAATTAAACTCATTAAATATTTTTTTAACATATGGCTTAGAGTGCAAAAGATAGTTAAATAAATATAGATATGTATATATTTTTATTTTTGGATTATTATTATAGTAAGTAATTAGTGGTTAATATTGTAAACTGTCATTTAATGCATGATAGTCAAAAGTACAATGATTATAGTAAAGTTAAAATAAATTTATTATAAAAAAATTACAAATAAAGATATGAATAATAAAAATATTTATTGACTAAAAGATGACCTAAGTAAAATGTAAAGAAAGTATTAGATATAAAGTTTTGTAAAAATTATTTACTTTTTATGAAAGAAAAATGTCATTCATAAAACTCCTAAATTTGGTAAAAGGTAAAATTAAACTCATCAAATATTTTTTAACATCTCACTTAGAGTGCAAAAGATAATTAAATAAATATAGAAATTTATATATTTTTATTTTTAGATTATTATTATACTAAGTAATTAGTGGTTAATATTGTATATTTGACCCAATCAAAAATGATAATTTTATTTATTCATTATAAAAGGAATTCAAAAACATTACAAATAACGATATAAATAATAAAAATCTTTATTGACTAAAAGATAACCTAATAAAATGCCAAGAAAGTATTGGATATAAAGTTTTGTAGAAATCATTTATCTTTTATGAAACAATAATGTCATTCATAAAACTCCTAAATTTGGTGAAAGGTAAAATTAAACTCACCAAATATTTTTTAACATCTCACTTACAAAAGATAATTAAATAAATATAGGTCTACTTATTTTTAGATTATTATTATAGTAAGTAATTAGTGGTTAATATTGTATATTTGAGCCAATCAAAATTTATAATTTTATTATCATTAATTATAGAATTTTTCTAATGATAAAATGTGTGATATTTAATTGAGGCAATGAAGACGACTTTGGAGGTGGGCATAATATTTTTGTTTTATAATTATATTGTCTTTTGTTGTGGCAATTTATCAGCCACTTAATCCTTGATATTGGAAGTACAATGATTATAGCAAAGTTAAAAATAATTATTATAAAAACTTTTTAAAAATAGTTGCAAATAATGATCTAAATAAAAATCTTTATTGGCTAAAAAATAACTTAAATAAAATGCAAAGAAAGTATTGAATATTATAAAGTAGATTTAAAATATTTGTGTACTCACTAAAGAAAAACAAATAAAAAAAAAAGCAATAAGGGACTTTCTTCCGTTACAAGCCTTATTCTATATATAGCCTAGAGATCTTAAATTTGAGGCATTCTTTGAAGGTCAACTAGTTGGTGGTGTTCAAGAAGTGGAGGCTTTGTTTCCTTGTGAAAAGATTTCCATGTACTTTCATTTATAATTTTCCACAAATTTTTATTTTATCCAATTTGAATATTTTGAAATCAAACTATTTTAGCTTTTTGTTGACACATCTCTGATATATATTGCAAACGACTTACTCTTTTTTAATATTTTGGCACAAAATAAAGTGGACCATTGTGTCTAGTGTGGCCAAATTTTGGCCAATAAAAAACTTGTCAAATTAGGGGCAATTGCAAGAAAAGGAAAAAAAATATTAAAATAATGTCTAAACCACCAAAAATTTTAGTAGGCATTTGCATTACATCACACAATATTTTATCTAGATGCAGTGTAACATTCTTCCTCCAGCTAATGAGATTTCATTGATAAGGATAATACACAATTGTTGATATTATTTTGTCAATGGAATTGAACATAATAAGCAATCTTCTTATGTCCCCTCTTCGTGCATTAGAAGGTAATTTCATCTATAGAAATTAACTGCCAAGCCCAATTCTTACTAGTTGAATCTTGAAATGAATGTGTTGGAAAAGATAAATATCATTCAGCTATCCAAGATCTTTCTAAATTTGAGAATTCTTTCAATTTGGTTAACATTTTATGGTTAAAAGAGAGTCTTGAGATGTGAGAGATACTTCTTACATAGTTGCAGATCCAAGGCTTACAATAGTGTACTCTATCCCTAATTGGAGTGGGCTATGAAGATTTATCATATTTCAATCTTTCTTAGTTAGAATATCACTGATTTGGAATCACTTGTGCTGCTTTGATTTCATAAATTTTTATCTGATAGGTCTTACTTTCAAGTTATAAGTTCATAGTTATTAAATCAATTAAAAAGCCAAGTCTTAGTTGTGTCCATTGCTTGGTGGAGAGGCTTATGGTCTACTTTCCTGAAATAGGGTCTTGTGCTTCTCTTCAGTTCTTTGGATGAAATCTAGTCTCAAATATTCCCAAAGTAATTAGCAAGACATGAGTTGTTTCTACACATATATCTATTTTGCTAGATTTTGGAATTTGATGGAATTAGTTAGTTAAATGATAGCTAATCTATGCAGTCCTTGTCTCCCATTTATGTGAATATAGAAAAGCCCTAAAAGTGAACTCACTAATCTTTAAAAGACAAGAAAGGGTTTGGGACTGGTGATCTATAAAACTAACTCAAGAGAGCTAATTCACCGACTTGTGACTATTAGATTAGTTTTATTTGCAAAGTGTTCAATATGGTGCTTGAAAAAGTTGTTTTACCTCATATTATTCCACAATTATGTGCTTAAACAATTAACATAGAAAAATAACATTGCACAAATCCAAAATAATGAACACCAAGATTGGAAACCTCTAGTAAGGAAATGAGGACTTATAGCTTCTACTGAGCTCAAATATGCAAAGATACGATGGTGTTGGGGTTCATGAATAAGAAACAATATATGAATTTCATTGAGAACACAATCTTCATCCCTCCTACATTGTTGTGTGCTCTTTGCTTTGTTATTCTTTTTCTAATGAACAACTAGTGGGATTAATGGATCACATAGATGGTATGAATTTAATAAGTTTTGTTCATGAGTTAAAACCATGGATTTTAAGTTGAAGTAGTTTACCAATTTTTTCTAGAGATCCTTTATCCTTTTGTATTTATTGCTTTCATAACAAGGCGATATTGCACAAAACATATGTAAATTTTCTTACATATGCTCCTTTTGTTGAAATATTTTATCTTGCATTTTTCAAACATAAGAACAATGACTTCACAACTGGAAGGAAAAAACTATTGCACTGGATTCAGGCAAGTACAAATTCTACTTTTTCAATTTTTGGCTATATGATAAATTGTGTTAGCATTCTAAAAATCATGTACCATATACTTAGAAAATCGCAACACATGCAATATATCTAACAAGCAAATTTCATTTTGTATAATAAAACATACTCTATATCTTATTACTTAAACACAACTACTTAAATTAATACAAATCAAAGAACAAAACTAACCTCACAACATTTGACAAGAACTTCACAATCACGACCTTGCTTAAATCAATCAAATGGAATACACACAAGATTTTGTTGGTGTTATTTTGGTTAATTGATTTTTTTTCCAATGTAAAAATATTTAAATATTTAATATTGAAATATTATAGTCTTCTAAAAAATTGTTTCTATTAATTTAATTTGAATATTAAAATGTTGATATGTTTAATATAAATTAATATTGTAAATTTTGATAAAATTATTTTTTAATTTCTAAATTTTTAATTTGAATAATAATAAATCAAGATATTTGATTAAAAAAATCATTAACTTCTTAAAATAAAATATAAATTATTAAATTTTTAATATGAAAGAATAATAAATGTTGGATAAAAATATTTTTAATTATGAATTAATAAGTGAATGCATTTGAAAAGATATATTTTAAATATATGAAGGTAAAAAAAATATTAGATATAAAAATTACATAACAAATAGTTCATGCTTTCTATAAGATAAAGACAACATAATGGAGAAAATTAGATGCCCCCAATATAAAAGGGTGTCTCTAGAATCATGATAGGACAATATAGTGAACACAAAATATGGAGGAAGAACGATGTCTCACAATATAATAGAATGAAATGGAATTGGAGACACAATATGACTACATAAGTTATAAAAAATAAGCATGAGCACATAATTGTAATCTACGAATGAGGTAAATTGATAAGGCTCCTAACTAAAATATAGTGATATAGATCTAAGCATGGTACACCATCATAGGTATTAGCATCAAGTAATCAAAGTAGAATATAAGTATTACGAGGGATGGGATCATGAGTATATAGGCATAAAAGTACAAAAAATATCATGATAAAATCAAACATGGATGCATAACAATTAGAAAAGAAGGAAACAAGAAAAACATAGAAACAAATGTGGCAAAGACCAAAAAGTAAGGATAAGATGTGCAAGGGCAATAAAGACAATGCAAACACTTAGAATTATGGCAAGTACAAAGAAAAGTGTTGTGTGTACATTTGATTTAATCAACCTAAAGAACATAAAGAAAAGTCTTTTGTATATGACTAACATCATTAGAAAGTAATTTTTTTTATCAAAACTAAATATTAATTTCATAAGAATATTAATATAATTAATATATTAACAAGAAAAATATATTCATAATACAATGAATACAATTTGAAGAACATAAATTATTTATTATATAATTTTTTTGTATATAATAAATTTTTAATCATAATATATTTAAAATAACCATTTTAAAATATATTAAGAATTTTTTAATGTATTCAATTATTAAAAGACGAAATTTGATGAAAATTAAGCTTGTATTTTATTTAAAAGTTTTATATTCTTTAATATTAGAAAAGTTTAAAATTTAAAGATTTACATGAAATCTTGTACATAAGATTTAAATTTTTGTTCTAAGAAAATAACATTGTTTATCAAATTATTTAATCAAATTATAAATTATAAATACTTTTTTATGAAAATTTATAAATATTAAAATTTAAAGATTTCAATTAATTTAATATAAACAACATTTTAAGAAATTTAATATTTTTATATTAAAATATTCATATATTTTTACATTAAAATATTTTTTATTTTTAATAAATTTTAATAATATTTAAATATTTTAAATATTTGTACACATTAAAAAATTATAATTAAATATTTAAATTTTTATAAAAAAATAAAATAAAAATAATATGTATTAAATAAAAAACTAAAACTAAAATATAACCTTTATCATTTTAAATAAATGCTAAGTTTATATATTTAAATGTTTTAAAACATCCTCTACATTAATATTTCTCCAACATCAACAATAATTTATTTTATAAAAAAAAATTATATTTTATTTCAAAAAATTATACTTTCATATCAATTACTTTTTTTTTTTAAATTGGAAGATTTATTAGAAATCTCATACATAAGATTTAAAATTTTATTTTAAAATTGAACATTGTTTATCAAATTGTTTATTTATCAATAATCAAATTTTAAAAATATAAATAAAATTTTATTTTCATCAAAGTTTAAACATTAATTTATATTAAAATATCAAGTTTCAATATTTAAATTAATTTTAATATAATTTAAAAAAAGATTTCATGATTTTTTATACTAAATATTCATATTTTTTAAATTAAAATTAAAATTTCAATTTTTAATTAATTTTGATATAAAGAAATAAAATAAAAATAATATATATTAAATAACAAATTAAAGATTAAAACACAACCTTACAATTTTAGATAAATCCTAAGTATAAATTTTAAATATTTTAAAACATCATCTTAACAAACACTTTTTTGCGAACATGGCAACTAATAAACTAGACCTAAATTGATATTTCTCCATAAAAATGCAGCGCGAATGGGTCCGTACAGAAGCGAAAGCCAACTAACTCACGCGTCACATCAGAAAACTTTTTTTACAGCCGGAACCGGAAACTGAAAAAAGGGTTGGGTTAAACAGACTGACAGAGTTGAGTTAAAAGGGACATCTACCTAAGCGGTCAGCGCTTAGTGTGTGATGTTTAAGCCAGGCCTGGATTCACTTCCGTCTTCGTTGTTTCCGAGCTGCAACGCAGCTCCTCCTCTGCATCACCCCTCCCAAAGTAGTCCGACACGTTATCAGCCTTGTGCTGAGGTGGACGGGACTGCTTCTCGATTTCATGTTTCTTTGAATTAGCCTTCAGCTTATTCTCCATCTTCTTATGCTCCGCCTTTACTTCCGCAAGCTCTTCCTTCGCCTGCTTACGTTCCTCTGCTAGTTTCCGGTCTTCCTTGTCACGGGCCTTCATCTTTTCTACCTGCAATGCCAATTTTCCTTCTTAGTTCTTCGCTATTCGCTATCATTCTGATGATGGATCACGGAACGAGATCTAAAATATTTATCATTCTGACAATAGATCATGGTCGTGATCTAAAATATTGATAAAAAAAATATCACACGATCAAATCAAGAAACCAACTCAGCTATATTTATTCTGAACAGTGTTAATGACATGTTTTTATGTTACCTTCTCAGTTGCAGAAGCTTTCATCTTCTCCAACTTCTCCTCCGTCTCTGCTGCCAAGTTACCAATCTTCTCTTTGGCGGTTACGCTATACTTCTTCATGGACTCCATTGAAACTGTCCTTCCGCTAAATTTAGTGACAGTGCAAGCAAAATAACTGGTATTAATAAAATTTCTCTCTGCTCAACATCCGGCGTTTGTTCGGGAGAGACGCATATAAATGTTTGTGGAAGACTGATGTCGGGAACGTGCATGAAATGCTACGTGCCAACTAGAAGCTCGTTATGGGGTGAGCCACGTGGCACTGAGCTTGCATGGTGTTGAATATGATTGCCTTATCCGGGTAAAGGAAGATTCTAAGCCTTATCCTTTATTTGCACGGATGAAGATATTTGGAATTCTAAATTGCTAGATATATTATACATTATTTTACTGTTTAGACTTCAATTTAAAGTTTCACATAAATATTATTTAGCTTTTTAAATATGCAAATACTATTATCTCATTGCAATTCCCTTCATTGATTTAAAAAAAGCCGAACATAAGTAAATGTTGGCCAATGTGATAGCATTTTATTTATTTATTTAAAAGATTGGTGTGTATGTTGGTCAATGTGATGTATTTTTTTAATTTATTTAAAAGATTGGTGTATACAAAATAAAATATAAATATATTTTTAGTCGATAGGCTATTTATTGTGGACACAAACCACTGATTTTGTCTCACATCTGAAAAAAATCATCAGAAAAGAATTTCGGCGGGTGAAAAATCATGACTGAATTTTGCATGGGTTTCTAGCCTAATCCTTATGCAATGAACTACCATAAATCTTGCCACAAACATGATCGACATTAGGTTGTGGTCGTATGTACACAACAAAATAGGAAAAAATTACCACAACCATGCCTACCATTATGTTGTTGCAGTTTCTATGCAATAAATCTGCAGCAAAACTTGCAAAAACTCCACATAAAATCTTTTTAGATCTCCTTCCATTTATTGTGAATAGATTGAAGCAGCAACTGAGGAAATATAGGTTTCAAATCATCTCATTTGGCAATATTCTGCCATGGTAGGGTTTCGCCCGTTATTCATCATCGACATCGTTGTGAATGTAAGTGTTGTCTTTGAATTTTATGCATTTGGTCATTGTTTGTAGCGTTAAGGGATTTTGTTAAACTAGGGCATCTTACTTTAGATGTCTCTAGCCAATATTGCCCTCTATTGCATGTATATAACATAGTTCTATATTTTACAATTGATCTTGCCCAATTATTGGTTGTCACTGTGTGTGCCTAACTGCAAAGGGATATAGTGAGTTTGATTTGGCCATGGATTTCCCTTTCATCAGATGCTTCAAAATGTATTGGCAGCTCTGACAGTTTTTCCTCTCCAAGCCAATTATGCACACTTCTTATAAGGGTTACAATAAACATTTTATCTCCTTTGCACTGGAATGTTGAGCCATGCTTAATATGCTTGCTCAGATGTTTACTGTAGTGTCGTATTTCACTATGGCTGGACCTTGGTTTGGAGCTGAGTTGGAAGTATTTACAAAGGAATTTCTATTCTGTGCAATGTCTACTGTGTTTTATTAATTTAAACAAATGTGATATTTATATTCAATAGGAAGTGCAAGGTGTCGGATAAAGCTTGGCATGAACACTAGTGTCCTAAGGCATTGGACATGATTTACTCTGCCACATTGCCACATAATTTGAATGATCTTGTGTTTTGGATAAGAGATAACAACCTCATTTGTTGTGATCGTATTTTACTCTGCTCTCTTTTGGTATGTTCTAAGTTATTTTGTGGAGGTGATTGAAGGGCTTGGGTCCATGGTAAATGGAAAGAGGTTTGAAAGAGGCTTGGGTTTTTATTTTACCTTTTCTTTGGCTTTAGTTTTCTTATTGGTGCCTTAAGTGGTTAGGGAATATTTGAGTAGAAGGCTTTTTTTTGGTATTTTTTTGTTGCAGTTCTCTTATTGCTTTGCCTTCTTTGTTGTGCTCCTGGTGGCTCTCATCCACATTCTCTGGGCTTGTGGGAATGTATTTTTTTCTTTTCGTGCTTGAGACTTTAACTTGAAGTATTTGGTTTTGTGAAATGAAATTCTAAAATTTGCTTTTCTATGTTTGAGCTCTATATGAACATCAATTAATCTGCTCTTAATTTACATCATAGTTTGTAGGGGGATCTAATGCTTTGAAATGAGACTTACATTGCATAATTATTCCAAATTTTAAGTAGGAACCATGCTAGAACAAACCTGTGTTTGTTAGCCTTTATGTACTCATATGTAATATCTATGAATTGGGAAAGTATTTGTTGAAGATGCTTTTTCTCAAAGAAGCACTATCCAAATGCTTTTGCGAAAGGGAAATTGCCTGTCTTTTTGTTCTCATTTATTGTACCTCAAACTCATGGGAAACTGCTTGTCCTTGACTTGTAGTTTTTGGTTTCTTTGTGGATTGCAATGTTTTATTTAATTACATTATCTACCTATTTGGTACATGTGTAATACTAGAGGTAAGAAAGAGTTGTTGTTTCTCATAGTTTGTAGGGGGATCTGATGCTTTGAAATGAGACTTACATTGTATAATTATTCCAAATTTTAAGTAGGAACCATGCTAGAACAAACTTTTGTTTGTTAGCCTTTATGTACTCATTTGTAATATCTGTGAATTGGACAAGAATTTGATGAAGATGCTTTTTCTCATAGCAACACTATACACTATCCAAATGCTTTTGCCAAAGGGATATTTTCTGTCTTTTTGTTCTCATTTATTGTACCTTAAACTCAAGGGAAACTACTTGTCCTTGACTTGTAGTTTAGTTTCTTTGTGGATTGCAATGTTTTAATTAATTACATTGTCTACTTTTTGGTACATGTGTAATACTAGAGGTAAAAAAGAGTTGCTGTTTCCATTTATCCCTTTGACATCTGTTTATTTTTTCTCCATTTCTTCCTTCATGATATTCTTGGATCAATTTTTATGAAACATTTGACAAGATCTAAAAGTAGAGGTGTTCTTTAATATTGTGAAATATTGCATCCAATCCAGCATTCTTTGTA
>VDFB02209151.1:0-11116 GCA_007258455.2 Sequoia sempervirens | reverse complement strand
CTCAAAAGCATGTGAAGCATTACAAGATAATAAGAAAAGGAAGCTACTTCGGAGAACCAGTAAATGGTTTTTTTTTAGCAAATCTTGTTCTTCATTTTCTATACAGATTAGCTTACTTGCTATTTTTCCAAGAAGTTCCTTTGCACACCCTACATTCTCCTTAAGGGAAAATATGTTTTATATTTTTTATTTCCTCTAAGTGTAGGCTACACATGTTCTATTTTACTCTTGGGAGGCCTAGTTTCCAAATACCTCTCATGAATTCATGCCCAATGGATATGCAAGGCCCTTGGATTCCATGATTAGCATGCAATCATCCCACAAAGTTGCCAAGAATTTTTTCATTTCATGCCATCTTGATGAACCATCATTGAAAACCGATCTGCAAGATCTCATATGGATCATATTGCATGAATCCCCCTTTAAAAGTCCTAAGATTGGCTAAGTCTAGGTGTTTCAATTTTTTGAGTTGTCACTTCCCTCCCTCCCATCATGCTTCTACTTATCGCTCTTCCTTTCCATCTCTTCCACCTTCATCCTCTTTTCCCCATTAAGTACTTTAGGTGTCAGCCATTAGCCTTACCCCTTAAGCCTTACCACTCTCCCTTCGTAGGTCGTAAGCCTCCCACCCGACCACTAAATCCCAATTAGGTCCTTCAAGATTCACCTAAGTGTTGCATTTTAGAATTAAGAGGTCAGATTTCCCTCTTATCTCATACCATCATTTTTCTTATCACTCTTCTTTTACTCCTAATCCCCAATCTCACATTTTGGATGTCGAACATCGATCTTTCACCTTCCCTTTTACCTTTCATTCAACAAAAAGGAAGATCTCTCCCTGACCTCTAACCTCTTATGGCTTCTTTCAAGTGTCGTGTGACAGTCTTCCTCTTTACTCTTTTCACATATGTGGAAAGGCATAAGCCTTCTCCCTGGCCCTTGATCCCTGATCTCATACTTTGAACATCAGAGATTGGGCTTTCTATCTATCACCTTCCATACTTCTTCCACCTGACCCCTAAAAGGGCCTTTGAAAGAATTGACTGAATCTATATCCTTTGGGCACCGGTGGTCGGGCTTCCATATTTCTCCTTATATCTTACTCAGTAAGAGGTAGCCCTTCCCCTCAATCATTGATGCTTGACAAGGAGCAACTCTCAAACTTCGTCATTTCAGCTTCCCTCATCCCAATCTTTAGCACGTGGTATGAGGTAGGCCCGAGGCCCAACCCCCGACAGGTTCTAAGTTTTGTGGTTCTCAACATCGTTCTTTGGATTCTCAACCTATGGTAGGAGGTATGAGGTAGGCCTAATGCCCGACCTCCGACAGAGACACATTTTTGGGACTCCAAGCCATTTATTTCTTGATCAGACAAAGGTTCCTTTCGGGCTTGATGCCTTGACTTTTCATGATTTGACATGGTTTTTAGGACGACACCATTAATGGCTGAGTGACTTTCTCACTTGATTGCTTTACTTTTGAGGCTCAAGGACCATTTAATGCGTTTTCTAACTTTTGCAAGTGTATTTTTTGGTACCCATGCTCATTCATTGCTACTTTTTTGTCCCTTTTTGATAGATTCCATGCCCAAATCATTGATTTCATGGGGGTTTTTAGAGATACTTTTGGACAACCCTCTCTATAGAGGTATGGTGACCATGCATGTTCTAAGCACAAATTTCATGGATAGATCTCAATTTTCCCTGATCAAATCTTGCTAACCCTAGTTAGGGTTAGGGTTTTGTTTGTGGTTTTTAGTTATGCTTGAACTATAAAGGCAACACTTGTATATTTTAATGGGATTCTTCCTTTCAGTTCTACCTAATATTTTCTCTTACAAACTATGCATTTTACATTTTTTCAATTGTAATATTGGCTTCCATTCCTTTGTGTTAATAAACCAATCAGTAGTTTGCCTCTTCTCAATGCTTGTATCTTGTGTAACACTTGATGCCTCAATTCATGAATGAGATTTCATTGATTCTATAGGTTTCTTCATAGTGCTAGCTTGATGTAACTATTGATTGTGGGTGATCTCTACCCCTTTGATCATTTAGACTCCTAGTCCTTCATTCCCTCTTATAGATATGGTGAAATAGAGAACTGTGCAAGTTTCCCAATGGTTTTATTGATTCCTCATCCCAATCTTTAGCACGTGGTATGAGGTAGGCCCGAGGCCCAACCCCCGACAGGTTCTAAGTTTTGTGGTTCTCAACATCGTTCTTTGGATTCTCAACCTATGGTAGGAGGTATGAGGTAGGCCTAATGCCCGACCTCCGACAGAGACACATTTTTGGGACTCCAAGCCATTTATTTCTTGATCAGACAAAGGTTCCTTTCGGGCTTGATGCCTTGACTTTTCATGATTTGACATGGTTTTTAGGACGACACCATTAATGGCTGAGTGACTTTCTCACTTGATTGCTTTACTTTTGAGGCTCAAGGACCATTTAATGCGTTTTCTAACTTTTGCAAGTGTATTTTTTGGTACCCATGCTCATTCATTGCTACTTTTTTGTCCCTTTTTGATAGATTCCATGCCCAAATCATTGATTTCATGGGGGTTTTTAGAGATACTTTTGGACAACCCTCTCTATAGAGGTATGGTGACCATGCATGTTCTAAGCACAAATTTCATGGATAGATCTCAATTTTCCCTGATCAAATCTTGCTAACCCTAGTTAGGGTTAGGGTTTTGTTTGTGGTTTTTAGTTATGCTTGAACTATAAAGGCAACACTTGTATATTTTAATGGGATTCTTCCTTTCAGTTCTACCTAATATTTTCTCTTACAAACTATGCATTTTACATTTTTTCAATTGTAATATTGGCTTCCATTCCTTTGTGTTAATAAACCAATCAGTAGTTTGCCTCTTCTCAATGCTTGTATCTTGTGTAACACTTGATGCCTCAATTCATGAATGAGATTTCATTGATTCTATAGGTTTCTTCATAGTGCTAGCTTGATGTAACTATTGATTGTGGGTGATCTCTACCCCTTTGATCATTTAGACTCCTAGTCCTTCATTCCCTCTTATAGATATGGTGAAATAGAGAACTGTGCAAGTTTCCCAATGGTTTTATTGATACCCTATGCAAAAAGAGGTAAGAAGAAACATTTTAAAGCTAGGTGCATCACCATTTTCCCTTCCATGCATCCTCCTTCTCCCTTTTCCTCCTACAGTTTGTAGCTTAGGGTTAGTGTAGGGTTATCCAATGTTGGGTTGAACTAGTATTGTCGCATCTAGTTTTGAAGAGAAATTCAGCCTTCTCCAAAGATTTGACCTCATTGAGCAAGGTCCCACACCTTGAGGTTGTTTCCATTGTTTCACTAGAATGTTAAACTCCTTGCTCAATAGGGTGTATTTCCACGTGACAATGGTGTCCTCTATCTCATCAACATTTTTGCATATGAGCTCCATCAAACTCATCTATGGTTGCATTCAAACCATCCAATGACATTTTTATGTTTGCATAGTTGCATCGATCTCCATTTGCATCTCCACATGGAGCCCCACTATTGGAGATAATTTTTATCTTATGGAATGTTCCAGAATATGGTAACTTCCATCTCTAGATTTAAAATTCCTTCTCATTCTAAATTTTTTTTTGGAGACTTCTACTAGTCATACTAGTATATTCTAGAGATTCATATGCATCTATAAATACAGCAACAACTTTACCTTTGCACATCATCAAGAAATCGACAAGCTATCATATAATTTGATATATAATATTGAAGTTATTTTTCTCATTTGTGTCATTCTCATTAATTCCATTTCAAATATTTTATTTTGTTCAATATGGTATCAAAGCCCTTTTAAATATTTGGCTATAATATAAATGGGTTTTGTAGTGTTGGCTACGAATTATGCAAGTTGTGATTGGAGTTTGAACATAATTTTTTGAGGCAAACAAAGTAAGGGATATTACAGTGAAGAGAAGAATCAAATCAGTAAAAAATTTGGTGAGAGAATTCTAATATTAATTTTTAATTCTCATCTCAAAAAGAGGAAATTTAACATAATGGATTCCATTGTTATTCCTTTACTTGCAATTAAATTAAATGGAAAAAATATTATGATTGGGAATGTCTCATATGGAGACTTTTAACACTTCAAAATTGCTATAAAATTGTCAATGTTACTGAAAAAAGACCAGCAAGCATTGGAAAAGATCAAGAAAATTTGTATAAAAGAGATAAAAGGGTGGTAGCACTGATCAAGCTTACACTTTCAGAAGAAGTTTTCTAGAAGTTCACAATTAGAGAGGTGGAGTCAAAGTATGGGGTATTTTGAAAAGTACATATGAAAATTCAAGTGATGAAAGGATTATAAATCTTACCACAGAATTGTACAACATTAAATTATCAAATTCACAAGAGCTAGTCCTTCATCTAAGAAAATTATATTAAAATAAAATGAACTTGCTTCTCTTGGAAATGATATAGATGATAAAGATTTTGTGCAAGTAATTTTACAAAGTCTTCCAGGATCTTATCAATGATTTACAAGAGGGTTAGATACTGCTGATAAATTAAAAAATATAAAATATGAAGAGTTATGTACTAAGTTCGTGCAAGAAGAAAAACATCAAATCAAAGAAAGGGAGTCATTTAGTGATGAAGCTTTCATAATGAAAGGGAAAAAAATTACAAAATTACACAAGAAAATCATTTAAAAGAGAAAATTTGGAAGTATGAAAATAGATACACTCCATCCAAGGATTATAATAAGAGCAAATGGAAATGTAATTATTGTGGCAAGTTGGGTCACAAAGAAAATGAATGTTATAAGAGGATTAAAGATGCACAAAGGAAAACAAGTAAGTTTACAAAAAAAAATGATACTAAAAGTAATGATCTTTGCATTGCACTTAAAGCAAATAATTATTAGAAGGACAATTGAGTTATTGATTTTGGTGAGCACACAACATATGGGTTACAATAAGGAACAAATTGAATCATTAAGAAATGATCGCACAATATAGAAAATATTTTTAATAAATAGAAGTGCTTTGGAAGTTAAAGGAACTGGAAATGTTCAAGTTGGTAATGGTGTGTTAAAAAATGTGAAGTTAGTTCCTGAATTGAAGATAAATCTTCTTTCTATATCTCAAATTACAAATCGAGGGTATAAAATAGAGTTCTATAATGATAAATGTTTAATCAATGATGTGAGTAATAACTACAAAGTAACTACAATTGGTAAAATGGAGACTGGATTTATAAATTCCAAGAATTTACTTCTATATGTGGAAATGATATGTGTGCTATTGCCAAATATGATGATATGAGCAGGTTAAGGCTTGAGCGCATGGGACATGCCAACTATGAAAGTATCAAGCATATGGAGAAACTATATATGGTGCATGGGCTTCCAAAAATCTCACCAAATCACAAGGTGTGTGAAGGATGTGATATGGGAAAGCAGCATGTGGAAATTTTCCCACAAGGTAAATCATGAAGATAAAAAACTGCTTTATATTTGGCTCATAGTGATGTAATGGGTTCTTTTAGGACACCATCACTTGGAGGATCAAGGTATGCCCTCACCTTTATTGATGACTATACTACAATAATTTGGGTATATTTTCTAAAAAAGTAGGATGAAGTGTTTGATAAGTTTAAAGAGTTTAAGGCATTGACTGAAAAACAAAGTGGAAGATCTCTAAAGATAATAAAAATGGATAGAGGTACTGAATATATGAACAAATATTTCTTAAAATTTTGTAAACAACATGGCATAATGAAGGAATCAACTATCTCCTACTCACCCCAATGAAATGGAGTTGTAGAAAGAAAAAATAGAACTATAATAGAAATGGCTAGATGCATGTTACGCTCTAAAAATATAAAAAGTAAATTTTGGGCTGAAGTAATTCATACTACAATTTATATTTTGAATAGAACACCTACTAAAGCAGTTTTTAACATAACACTAGAGGAAAGGAGTGGTAGAAAGCATATAGTGTCTCATTTTAGAGTCTTTGTATGTATTGCTTATGCCCACATTCTTGATGAAAAGAGGAACAAGCTTGAAAGGAAAAGTGAGTACATAATGGTTGGGTATAGTGAGGATTCAAAAGGATATAGGTTATATAATCCTAAAACAAATGAAATTTGTATAAAAAGGAATGTATGGTTTAATGAAGACATTGAAAGTGATCATTCTCCTACATTATCTTACTTTCTAATCTTGATTGAAGAAGATAAGTCTACTTATACTAATGATTTAAATCATGGTGTGTAATCTTCTACATGAGGAGAAGGAACACAAGTTGAAGCATCAAGTGAAAGTGATGATGAAGACATACAAAAGACTAGAAACATTCAATAAATCTATCAAGAAGGACCTAGGAATATTTTTGCTAACTATGCTCTTATGACTAGGGTGATGTAGGTTGACACTCCAAGTACATATGAGGAAGAAAAATGAAAAGAAGAATGGGAGGAAAAAATGCAAGATGAGTACAACTCTTTGATGAAAAATGGAACTTGGGAATTGACAACTCTTCCAAAAGGTAAAAGTGTGGCTGGTTGCAAGTGGACCTACAAAGTAAAGTTCACTTTAGATGGAGCTATTGAAAAACATAAGGAAAGACTAGTGGCTAGAGGCTTCTCACAAACAAAAGGTATTAATTATATTGAAACCTTTGCCCCAATTGCTAAAATGAGTTCAATTCGTACAATAGTTACTCTAGCTACAAAATTTGGTTAGAATTTTTTTCAAATGGATATTAAAAGTGCATTTCTACATGGTGATCTAAAGGAAGAAATTTACATGCAACAACCACCAAGACTTGTTAAAAGTGATGAATGAAATCCAATGTGTAGATTAAAAAAAATATTATATGGTCTTAAACAAGCTCCAAGGGCATGGTACTCCAAAATAAATGAGTACTTTATAGATGCAAGATTCAAAAGAAGTAAAGTTTATCTAGATGTGTATGTAAAGCATAGTGATTATAAAGTTGTTATTGTATTATATGTGGATGATTTTATTATTATAGGAGATCACAAACTTAATATCAAAATAACCAAGGATCAACTCAAACAATATTTTCAAATAACTAATCTAGGGTTGATGCATTAATTTTTGGGTATGCAAGTATGGCAAGAAGAAGGAAGGATCATGCTTTCTAAAAAAAATATGCTCTTGATGTATTGAAAAAAATTAATGAGTGATTGTAAATCATCTAATACACCATGTGAAGTAGGATTAAAATTGAGAGCATACTTCTCAAAAAAAGGTGGATGGAAAATTGTATAGACAATTAGTTGGGAGTCTTTTGTATCTCATCATAACTAGACCAGATATTGCATTTATGTAGTTGGTATTGTATCCAAGTGCATGGTAGATCCACACATTGAGTATTGTAAATAAACTAAGAGAATATTAAAATATATTAAAGGCATTTATCAACTTGGAATTGAGTAGAAATATGGAGAGCCTACTTTAGTTGGATATATAGATTCTAATTATGGAGGTGACATTGATGACACAAAGTCAACTTAAGGATATATATTTCATCTTAGCTGAGGACCAATTTCTTGGAGCAGCAAGAGACAATCAATAGTATCACTAGCATCTACAAAAGTTGAATATGTTGGTTCGTCAAAGGCATCTCAAGAAACATTATGGCTTAGACAACTACTTGAAGAAAATCATGTTTGATCTAAGTTGCAACTCATCCTTTGTCTAGTTTGGCATCATTTAGTTCCCAAAAGTATAGTTATTTTTCTATTCATATCTAAATCAACATTAATACTATAACATGCACATTTTTGTACCTAGTAATTTTACTAAGTTTTACCCTCAAGTGGATAGTTATCCTACTAACATTACAAGTAATAGAAAAAAAAATTATATTCCATAACAAATGCATCATTTGAAATATAACTTTATCCAAACTTTCCATTCCATAATCAAAGAATCATTCCAATAATATAAGTATGATTTAACTTTACATAAATATATTCAAGATAACATTTCACATTTATAATTTCCATATATATGGATACATGATTATATACATAGCTTCAACAAGCTAACATGAACTAGAAATAAAAGCTATTATCGATGTCCCAACATTGGTGCATACCTTCTAGTTATACCCAATATTGGCATGTACATCTTCAATTCTTGAATCAGGAATACCAATAGTCCAAAATGTCCTTCTTCCAAATCTTTTTCACCAACCATGGACTTACTGCGGTCCCCTGCACATCTACCAAACTTGGTAAGATGTCCCTCCCTTTAACGAAGAGATTGGTTTGGTAACTATGGACACGAAAAAAAGTAACCCTTTTACTTTTTCTCATGGTCAAGCCCTCCTAGTGGACTCTGGCTTGATTTTTCCTAGATTTAATGTTGTAATATGGCCAACATGTTCACATTAGGTCTTGGACCCTTGCGAATCATTAAGATTTCTATGATGTCTTGTAAAAGTGTTGTGAAGTGTTGTAACCCACTTTCACACTTTTCTAAGACCCTTTCATTATAATTCACTCAAATAACCTATTTTTATCACTTGCCAAGTCTTATTTCAAAGTGTTGTAAAGAGTTGTAACAAAATCTCACACTTTTCTAGATTTTTCATCAATAATTCAACCCTTTCTCATGTTTAAATGACCCCTTAATGCTCTTTCTAGCCCTATCTAAGTGTATTTTTGAGGATATTCCCGTTAAAAATTATTTAATGCACTTTAATTTCTGAAACCCACACTTGAAATTTCCCTGGTGGAACCAAGTCACCACCTGGGGAAACTTAGTCCCACTAGGCACAAAAAATCAAAATAATATTAATTTCTTGGTGAGATTTTATTCTCTTACCCTTGAGGTTGGCCTATGATGTGTTATTTTTGAGAAATTTAGGAAAATCAAGTATAAATAAGGGTAATTTCCTCTCATTTTACCCCCCATTCATTCAAGCATTCATTCATCTAATCATTCAAGCAATTATCAAGTATTCAAGCACTCTAAGCATAATCAAGTCATCCATTGGAGCACTTCATTGCATATCTTGAGATTTCTACATCAAGGGTTTGGTGAGTTCTTGACATTGCATGTTGTTTCTTCATCATTCTCTTCTCATTTCATAGGGTTTGATTACCAAATTGGGGTTTGACCAAGGCAAACTCCTATACTCCAACCCTTAACCCTTTTTCCCCTCTTTGCATGTGTGTTTGCAGGTCTTGTATGTAGATTTATCAAAGAGTTTGGTGTCAAAAAGTGGTAAGAAATCCATCAAAGTGAACATAACCCTAATTGAATATTGGAGACCTCTTTTAGCTTATTTTCTACAAATTCAGATTGAGACACCTATCAGAAAAGCAAGTGCAATTCGAAGGCTACAAAATTTTGTCTTAAAATTCCAAAAATCCCCAGCTAGAATAAGTCACCATCTGTGGTGAATTAGTCCCACTGCCAGGCCTGAAAATTGATTTTTACATTTTTGGACACCCATTTGACAGATTCTTGTTCCGACAAATTTCCCCGAAACTGGACTAAGTCACCTAGCTTGGTGTAACTCTCCTAGTCAACATTTTCGGTCAACTTTGTAGGATTCCAAAGCCCCTCTACATCAGATTCCAAATTTCAGGTCCACCTCTCTAGTTTTGTTTGAATTTTTCATCATTTACTTGCATTCTTAGGTGTTTTTTCATATCACACTGTGTTTTCCATTATTTTGTATTTCACTTGTTTAGCATTAATAAATCATCTATTTTTCAGTTTATTTCATTTAGACATCATATTTAGGCACATTTCATCCCTGATAACATTAATCTTTGAATGTATGTACATTGCATTTTGGTCCCAATCTTTCTCCTTTTAGGTGAAAAACCCTAGAAGGAGCTTAAAGCATTTAGGTGCCAAAATCTTTGTTTACATTTTGGTGAACCTAAATTTTGAACACTTTTGCT
This sequence comes from Sequoia sempervirens, assembly GCA_007258455.2. Taxonomy (NCBI): domain Eukaryota; kingdom Viridiplantae; phylum Streptophyta; class Pinopsida; order Cupressales; family Cupressaceae; genus Sequoia; species Sequoia sempervirens. The sequence continues at coordinate 1,192 of VDFB02209151.1, read as the reverse complement.
TCTAATTTCAAGTGCATCCTAGGTTTAACTTGCATTAGCATTGCATTAAGTGTTACATTTCTTAAATTGCATCCTAGGGTTTTCAAAATTGCATTAGTGAAAAGCTCATATAACTTGCATTCTTGCATCATATTTCATTTCAAAAACAACAAAATTCTACATTTTCATACTATAGTTATAGTTGTGCATCTGAAAGACATCAAATTGCATTCAAAATTTCTAAAAAATCACAAAAAAATCCTCACTGGCACTAATTTGCCACACTGGGCAACTTAGTCCTTTTGCACATTTTGCACTATAATTTCTAGCATTTTTTGGACATTTTCTGCAATTTTTTTTGTTATTGCATCTTTGTTACAGTTTCTAGAATTTCTATTATTAGCATTTTATTTCTCCTAGTAGCCCTTGTATGAGTGTTTGGTTCCCTATTGATAATACTTTAGTGAGAAGAAGTTCATGACTCATGGCATCCCGCGATAACACACTCATTGTGGACCTTGGGTTGTCTCGAGCTACTACTCCTGGTATTGACAATAGTGCATTAGGCATGGTCCCTACCTTTAGCAATACTATGCATTCTAATGATATGCAAGTTGACTCACAAAATGACCACATTTCGCAAGACAAAATCATTAACATTCATGAGGATTTAGCACATTTGCAAAAAAACATGTGTCTTGAAAACATTTCAACCACTACAATCCTTTCTATAGACAACATCCATTGTTTGCTTGAATGTAACGAAGCCCTGGATGTTATGAAACAAATTGTTGAGATATACCATAAATATATTCTTTCCATCTCTAGTACATCTCAACCAACAAACCTTGTGGTTAGTCAAGGAGTACTTAACACTCCTCCTCCTTCCACAGTAGTATCCATACCTACCTACACCACTCCACAAGTCACAACCACAATGCAATAGGTTAGCAATGTGATTCCTTCCTCAATTATTCCTACTAGCATTCCTAATTATTCTATGGCATCAGATGTTTTCTACTCTTCCACCATACCATCTATTAGCAAGGTGGGTGCATGAAGTTGGGTACCAATTTTGTGGCCACTTTTTAAAAAAAGTTTTAAAAAACGTGCTCGCGTTATTTCACGTTAAAAAAAAAAAGAAAAAAGTGAAAGTATTTTCCTTGGAATAACAACCCAAAGGCTTGGAGGGCATTCCCAACAAGGCCAAAGA
>VDFB02209150.1:0-26109 GCA_007258455.2 Sequoia sempervirens | reverse complement strand
TCGAAAGCATTCCATCCATCTATCCATAATAAATCCATTCATCCATAAACCATCGATCCAATCCATTTTCATCCATCTACATCCGCCATCCAAGTTATGATCTTGATGAAAGTTTGGTGCACACTTTATGCTTGCTTGTGGTGGAACATCTCGACATGTATTGCTTTCATTTGCTCTATCCTATCCAACATTATCCGAGCTATGAAGCATTATCCAAATCAAGATTCTACAAATTGATATCGCACACTCGATCCTAATCTACTAACATCGCCTCATCCTGAATTATCCCTCTATCTAACCATTTAATCGAATAAGCCTTATTTGATTAAATTTGTCATAATTCCCCTTTTAATTAAATAAATCCCTCGATTTAATTAAATCATTGTCTCTATGTAATTAGCTAGGTCACTTCATCTTCCTATCTTTGATTTAATTAAATAATCCATATTATTTGATTAAATTCTAAAGTTCATTCATTAAATTAAATAAATCAAACATTTATCTAATTTAATCTAACATCATCTCTTTGGTTAAATAAATAAAAAATATTTATTTAACTAAGTCTATAAATCATTCCTTCTTATTTTTGAGCTATTTAAATCTTAAAACTAAGCCAAAATGGTCAAATCAACTAACATCATTTAAATTAATCAAATTATGATTAATGCTAATCCTAATCACTCCAATCCTCTAGATTTCTAACTTGCAATAATAAATCATTTATTTGATTTAATAATTTCTATTTACTTTCAAAATGGCATCAAAAAGGAATATCCCTCCAAGTTTGAAATCTCCCCAAATAGACTCCTGTCCATCCAACAAAGCATTTAAAGCTCTTACATTGTCTCTACATGTCTCCCACTTGGCATTTAACTCATCTTTCATCCCCCCTAAACATGTCATCTCATCAAATTCAAATTTCAAACTTGCACATGGATCAAAATGTGCTCAACCTTCATCCTATCAAATGTTGACAAGTGGCACCTTGCCATTGGTTTAATGTTAGTCCCACATTGCTTCATTTTTGGCATTCATCCATCTTAGCATTCTATAAATGAAGATCTCATCCTTCATTTTATCCATCCACCAATTGAGTAAACTTACTATACTCAAATTTAGAGCAATCTTCATCCATACTTTTGAATCCATAGCTAGGTTATGAAGGTTTTTTTCATCATGGAGCACACTTGAATCTTCAACAAAGTGGATCACCATCACCATTCATCATAAAATCTTGCAAAGGAGTTGGGAAAGGGCCAATTTCCACATCAAATTGGCACCAACTCCTCCATAAGATCAAGAGTTTGCATGTTCTCAATAGGATTTAGCTTATTTTCATCTTTTTTCACTATGTTCTTGTTTTATTTCTATTTTGAATATGGTTAAATGGATTTTATGGGGAACCTCTATTCTAACTTGCATTTGATCTTATTAATGTAAGCTAATTTTTTGTGTTCTTGCAGGTATTAGATTTAGGGTTCACACTTTGATTCTTATAAAGAATGAGATCACCTACCTTGAAAGTTCAAGAAATAAAACATTTCTTGTAATGTTTAGAAATAGATCATTAATAAGCTTAGAGATGTTTGAGGGGCTAGAATTGATTCTCATTGAGAAACTAAAGCTAATGTGAATGGTTGGCATGATTGTTGTCATGAAAACTTCCAAAGACTTAGTCTACTTAAAAACTTAACCCCTTCCAAAAATTAAAACTTCCAACACAACACAAACTCCATTAGCAAATAATGATAGAACTTTAAGTAAAGAAGTAATAGAGAATATTATAGCAATTAGAATCTTTAACACCTTCAATAGGCTTAACCGATGAAAGATATAGTAGTAATTAGATTAGAAACAAGGAGAAGGAAATAGAGAGCACAAATATGCACATGGAGACATCCAATTTACATGGAAAACCAAATGAGGTAAAAACCATAGTGAGAGTAAACTCACAATATAAGGTTCACTACCAAAATACTTGCAAGAAGGCTCACTACCTTAGAGAAAGATACAAAAAGGGCTTGCAACATTTAAGTATCAACCAACTCCAAGAGAAAGATACAAGGACCTAATGAAATTCACCATCTCAGAGTAGGATACAATATTATTTAAAGAAAATTAAAAATAATTCCAGCACAACTCTTTGTTATTTGAGGCATTCAAGCATAAGTGATCTTTCATATTATAATCTTCAACACTATCTCTTCTGGATATTCAATATGATTGACACACACACTTATTAAAACTTGTAAAATTCTCCACTATGTTGCATTTGGAATGATCATGCATTTATATCCACTACAACACTTCAATTCTTTCATTAGGTTAGCCAAAAAGACCATAAATAATTAATTCAACTGGTTGTCCACTAAAAGATAATAAGGTCATTTCCCAAGGATAGAGAGGACCAAAATCGATATTAACACTTATTTTAATCTGATCTAAAATGGTTTACATGTAGGCACACATCACCCTAAGTTCACATCAAGGAAATGGGATGAAACATTAAAGTACATAACCAAACTCTTTCAATTGAATTTAATTAATGTGATCCTAAATAGGATAGGTCAGGACCCAAATCTATCATGACACATATACCATTGTTGGTGTAGCCTGAAGAACATGACACACATAAATGAACAAGCTCCATTGGTCAAATATCCATAACTAACTTAGAAAGCCAACTCCAGGCACACATTTGTAGAACCAAAGTGGCCAATAAACATCATTTAGATCAAATATGGATGTTCCTTGAACATACAATATCACTTCCATACACTTCTTCAGTTCTATCATGCCACCAATAGTCACTACAAAATAAAGAAGTGCATAAAACTTTATTCTCGAAACACATAATACATAACCAGATGATGTAACACTTGTAGAAAAATTTCTACACCAATTTAGCATATGATATTGGAACTAATACATTTCATTGACATTGTGAGCATATTCACCAATACATAGGAGAAGAGACATCAATATGGAGAAATACAGATAATTTCTCAGGGTATTACAGACAACTAGCAACACTGCCAACCTTCTGCAATTCATATAAATCTCCATGGAAACACAACTAACCTAGAAAGATAGAAGTACAATATACACAGGGAACTGACATTGAATACCAAACCACAATACTAAAACTAATGGATGAATGAGCATTCTCAGAAACACTTCCGATTGAAACTTGAAGACGAATGCGTTTGATCCACTTGCGAAGATTAGAAATTCCCTTATAACAACATATACCATCCAGACAACAAAGAGCATGAAACTTAGAGTAGACCTTTGAAAATATATCTCCAACATTATTCATGCATCTAATCGCATCATCTTAATGTACTACCGTTCACAGCAATTTAAAAAAAAAAGAATATATCATGCTGATAGCACCTAATCATCATTTGAATATATCATTATGAAATCAACTTTGTTGATAGTAATAACGTATTATATGAACATCAACAATAAGACTTGTTATTCAACTCTTCTCTTCTTGGATAAGGCATGACATCCAACCATGAAATTATTCATGAACTTCGTTAATTTTTTATTTCTTGGATAAGGAATGACATCCAACCATGAACTTCTCCAATTATTTCTTTGATAACGAATAGCATCCAACCATTTTCTTCAATTCTTCTCTAATAAGTCATGGCATCCAATCACTAACTTCTTCAAGTCTTCTCTTCTTTGATAAGGAATGAACTTAATCACTAATGTTATCCCAAACTAAATATAACAAATAAAACCAATTCCATGGAATAATAACATGTTACACAAGTAGTGACTTTAATGGCAACTAGCAATCAATTTTGGCAACAATGTTGAACAATATACTCAACTACCAACAATCTCCTCAAGATTTTTTATTAGTGACAATAATACAAATCTACTATTGACATCAATGAAAACAACAAAAACATAGTGTTGGCATCAATGACAAAAAATTCCAAAAATATCCCCCTTTTGCATTGATGGTAACACACATTGCTCATTCTCCCACTTTGAAATCAAGTAAAAAGTGTCATACATTCCTACACAAAGTAGTAAGACACTATCTGAATTTAGAGAGAAAGGGGAAAAAAGTCTTCTATTGAAGCAACAACACATGCTCCCCCTTTGAGAAACAAAACTTCTTTACACATATAAAACAACTAAACAATTACTTGTAGATGTCCCCCTTACTACTAGCTCCCCTTGAGGAGTAGCACCCATCAATCTAGGAGAAAAGGTTATTGTGTCATGAATTTCTCCCTCAGAAAGATGCACTGTCTATGCATATAGTGAGAACAAAGGAGGGGAAATGACCCCTAGCTTCTGCCTAAGATAGTCAAAAGTATCCATTTAAAGAGCCTTTGTAAAAATATATGAAGTATGCTCCATTGTAGAAACATACACCATTCATGTTTTGCAACTTTCTCTATTAGGAAATGGTACTAAATTGAAATGTGTTTAGTCCTTGAATGCATTAAACAAAATTATTAGAAATGTTAATTACACTTGTATTGTCACACAATATAAGAATAGTTTCATCATAATTCAATTTCACATTCTTTTAGGTTTACTTCATCCAAAGCACCTTAGTGTAATAAGATGCTATAGAAATGTATTCTATTGCTTCTATGGAAAAAGACATTGAATATTTCTTTTTTATGAACCAAGATACCAATCTATCTCCCAAAAAGAATGCACTTCGACTTGTACTTCTCTAGTGATCAACACAACCTACCTAATCAACATTAGTATTGGAACTTAGAGAGAAATTTTGATCCTTTTTCTACCATAGCCTAAAATTCAGAGTACCCTTTAGGTATTTGAAAATCCTTTTCACAACTTTTTTCATGAGATCTCTTAGGATTTTCTTGAAATCTAGCAACTAGACATACTATAAAACAAACTAAATCGACTCATATAATTGATCTATTCATACACATGACAAATAAATGTAGCCAGGTAGATACACATTGTAGCACACTATTATAGAGGTTTGTGGCACATAAAATCATATTATACATCAAGATAACATGCACGAGATTGTTGAAACAGAAAAAAATATTGAGAGGGGGGGTAAATCAATAGATACTAAAATTTTATCCTTCTTTTCTAAAGAGTAGAAAAAATAATAAAAAACTAGATGTGCAAATTAAGACTTAAATATATGACAAACACCTAAACATAAAAGATCAACATGTAACAATAGATATACATGGAAAACCCAAGATGGGAAAAAGCATGGTGAGAAAATGTTTCTTGGAGCTACTGTCCTAATTCAACCTCACAATGAAGTAATTTGTTATAAATTTTAAGGGCACCAACCCTAAGGAGAGATGTATCCTATGAACTGAGCACCCTCTTAGTTTTTTGATGGAACCAACCAATCGGATTTGTAACATGTAATATGATTACAATTTCTTCCTTAGGAACTTTAATCAATATTACAACTTACCCTATAACTACTCAACTCTTCATTGTTGTCACAACGATTCTGTTCACTACTCTCCACCCCTAAGTACTGCTTTAACTCTATTCCTATCCTTCTTCTTTAGTGCATTTTTGTCTTCCTCAATGCACCACTATACTCTTTTGCAACTCTCCTTTTATATTTTTGTGTATGTTGATTCAGGAGCTTAGAACAACTCTACTCTACACTCTATTACCTCTTTAGACACTCCACATCTATTTTTTGTATATCAATCATGTCTACCTTAGGTTTTTCTAGTATCAACATATCTTCTGTTAGGGAAAATATCTTTTTCACTTTCCTCTAGCTGCACTAATTTGTACAACATTAATTCCTTGTACAGATAACTTTCCTTCCTTTCCATAATACCAAACCCTAAGATCAGATATGTAGTTAATGCTCTCTTCTAGTCCTACGATCTGATCTTGATTTATATCTCTATGGGCATATGTACCATTGTTCTATGCATCCAATCTCATTACACTTTTCATTGAAATAGGTAGACCAATTAAATCTTCATCTCCATGTCAGTTAGTAGGAAAAACCATGTTTACACATAGTTAGCCATTCGTGATCACCTCATTTAAATCATGGCCATTGACCTCCTACCTTCATGCCACAAACCTGGATTCTTCATTCATCATCACAACTTTAAATCATGATCATCTAAAAAGTGGTCATATATCTCTCCTTCATTTATTATGTCCTTCAAGAACATTCACATCCATTTCCTTGATGTAGTAATCACTACTAGATTAGCTACTGATTAATCTGTGTCATCCCCTGCTATCTCCTAGGAACTGACAATGGGCCCACAAGATCTCGCGAGCTAGCGGGCATGTGCCATTTGTCTTGATCACTTATTTCCCAACTATTTCCCTTCAGAACAATGATGCGAAGCAATGATGGCATGTGTTGTAGATCTCACCAAGGTTCTATCTACCATTACCATGCATCGTTCGATCAACTTCATTTGATCTACACTGTTACCTATTCCCACAAAAGATATAAATGGTTCCCACCATAAGTTCCACAGGCTAGCTGGCACCATTGGATCATCCACTTTGGCTTGATCACTGTTGTTAATCAACCTTGTTCTACCACCTGTCCATGATGGCATCATATCCTGTTCACTTCATATGCTACCTCCATAGGTGCTACTATCCTCAATGTTGAATACAATCTGTCCATTATGGATTTGTTTCCACCAATCCCTACTTCCCCATGGGATTTAGTTAGGACCCACCATAGACTCATCGGGTTGGTAGGGAGACCATTACATCTTGCAGTCTCAACCAACACCATTGATCCAGTCAAAAGGAAATATTTGCATGAGACTTAGGAAAAATCAAATGCCACAAATATTTTCTCGACTTCAGTAATTTATAGGTTAAGGGGCATGTTCCCCACACAATGTAACAAGCTTAAGTTATCACTTAAGCTACCTACAACTGTCAAACACAAGTCATCATCAAATTAGAAATGTTGTTTTGATGCCATGATTGTATATACCAAGGGTTTAACCACTAAACCTTAATTCTGGCTGAGAGCACAAGTAATCTTTTTCTTAGAAAAGCCTTTAACCTTTGGCCCTACAAAAAACATCTTCAAGCTGCTCTCAGAAAAGCCATGTCAAATCTAAGATCATATTTTTCTTTAAAGTGCTAAGGTAATTTAGCAACATTTGTTTTCTTCACTCTGTCTTACAAGTACATAATACACTATCTTCCTCAAACATCAATGGCAACATTTTGACATCAATGTTGGCTCTGCATTATGTGGTATTAGTTCCATCTCACACCTAATCCCCCTTTGACATCAATGACAACAATATGCTAATAATCTCCCCCTTTTTCATTGATGGAAAAGGTAAATGCTCATACAAATGGGTAGAAATGGTTTGATACCAATTGAAATTAATTTAGACCTGTATCATTTTGAGCTATGTACCACTTTGACACACTAGGCAATAATCCCATTTTATATGCACATGTATACCATACTCATCCTACTCAATTGAGAATTTGATCATTATTCTCCCCCTTTGACATTAATGGAAAAGGGTGGACTCCTCCTAACACATTACTCCCCCTTTGAAAATTAATTCAAAGAGAAACTGGGAATCATTATTATGCAACCAACAAGTTGATATAAATTTGTAAAACCATTGATACTTGACTTGATGCATCCTATCTATTTCCAGGGATGAATGAAATATAGATGATACTCCCCCTAGACTTATGCCCCATCACTAGTGACTAGTGATATGATGTGGGAGCGATAACTCCAAATTTTTGCCTTAGATATTCAAATTGTTCCTTGAAAAGAGGCTTGGTGAGAATGTTAGCTACCTGTTTTGTTGTTGGAACATACTCTAGGTTGACTTCCTTATTTACAACCTTCTCTCTTATGAAGTGATACTTAAGGGACATGTGCTTTGTTCTAGAGTGCACGACTGAATTTTTTGATATGTTTATGGCAGTTGAATTGTCAAAAAGAATTGATATAGGTTCCTTGTACTCCATTTTGATGTCCTTGAGTGTTTTCTTCATCCATAGGACTTGAGTAGAACATGTTGCTACTACCACATAGTTTTCTTCAGATGTGGATAGAGTGACTGATTCTTTCTTCTTGCTCAACCAGGAAACTAACTTGTTTCCCAAGAAGAATAATCCACCAAGTGTGGTGCTTTTCTTATCATCCACACTTGTTTCCCAATCAACATCTGTATATGTAGTTAAAATGAAGTCCTTGATCTTGGGATACCATATTCCATAGTCAATAGTAATCTTGATATATCTATAAAATATTTTTATTGCATTGACATGTGACTCTCAAGGTGTAGACTAAAATCTTGCCATTAAACATACTACTTGCATAATATCTAGCCTTGATCTAGTTAAATACAGCAAGCTTCCAATAATTGACCTATACATTGTCTGATTTTCCTTAGGTGACTCATTCAATTTACTCAACTTGTAGCTAGTTATCATGGGGGTACTGACTAGTCTGTTGTCTTCATGTTGACACTGATTTTAGCACCCGAATGCTTTAAGCTCTTTCTAGGGTTTTTCACCTAAAAGGAGGAAATATTTGGGCCAAAATGCTAATTTCTACATTCAAGATTAATGTAAAGAGGGATGAAATATTCCTAATACAATCTCCTAATGCAATAAATTGAAAAATAAAGATGATCATTAATGTAAAATCTAAGAAATACAAAGTGCTCGAAAACATAGTGTTGTATGCAAACATGTGATACATTACCTAGAAATGCAAACAAAACTATACAGAAAGTGATGAAACATAATGTGTGCACTTTTAGGCTGAAAAAGGATGGAATGAAGGTTTGGAATCCTAATGAAACTTTTCTAGAAGTCAACTGGGACACTTGTTCCAATCTAGGTGACTTAGTCCTAGATTTGGAATTTTTTTGGAAAACTGCACCGAGGCCTGTTTCAGCCAAATGGGTATCTGAATATACAAATATCTCTAAAAAATATGCATAGTGGGACTAAGTCACCACAAATGGGGGTATGTGCAGATCATGATGGGCCAAAAAGTGGCAATATGATGGGTATGTGATTGTAATATTTTTAACCCAAGATTGATGAAACACAAAGGGTTTTTAAAGGATATTCTCAGCTTTCCTCCAATACAAATTATGCTTTACTTTTTTAATTTAATAAGTAATTATTATTCATTTTCTATTCAAATTATGGCTAAAGTCACGATTGATAGGATGAGTGAAAAACATCTATAGCTTTCAAAGCGATATCACATTTTTGAATCCAAAACATACACATTCTATGCTTCACATACTATAGGATTAAAAAATAAAATTGAATTCCATGATGTTTTTTTACAAGTTAAGGTGGTCAAACATATGAGTGTTTTATATTTTTTAAAATTTTTAATAAAAAATTCATAATTAATTATTTACTTTGAAAAAAATTACAAAAAATATGCATCACATCAGGGCATGAGTCCTCTAAAAAAATTATTAAAAATTATTATCATTTTATTGTGGTTAGGTGGTCAGGACAAACACCTACTTCTTATTTTTCCCTAGAATTTAAGTACCACTACATTGAAATTTCAAAATTTCAATAAATATATATTTTTCTTTTAAACAAACCTAGTAGTTTAGAAACTACATTCAATTTGCTATAGATTCTATTCTTATATATTTTGAAATAATATGATAACTTATTCAAATTTTTATGTCAAGTTTCCTAACTCGATTTTTCTACATTTTTTGCCACTTAAGGGCCTATTTTTTTCCACGATTTATCTTTATGTAGGAAGTATCTACTTTATCTTTTTTGAAGATTCGAAAGGGGAATCTTTAGACCTCGACCTACACTTCTGCTCCTGGTAATTTCCCCAATCTAAAATTATAGAATTCAGCCTATAGGTGTTCTCCAAGCCTTTTTTAGGGTTTTGACAACCTTTAACTGCTTTGATACTTTGATGAAAACTTTATAATCTTTTTCTCTGATAAATATGCAAACAAGATCTGCAAATCACACAAAGAGAGAAAGAAATGTTAGATGTTAGGGCATGGGGGTTGTCCTTGGTCAAACCCCTTTTAGGGAATTAAACCAAAATGGAGAAATAAGGTAATGAAACATGAAACAATGGAGTTAATACCATTCCATGATGATTGATCTTGAATTTTTGCAGCAATGGATGTTGATTCAACCTTTGAATTCCTTAGAGAGTTATCTTGATGCCCTAGCTTTCTTGAGAAGAATGATGAAGATGGATGATGAAAGAAAGAGGAGTGAATGAATTAGGTCAAATGAATGGGAAAACCCTATATTTATACACAAATATGCCCTAATTTTCAAAAATACCTCATCATAGGCTGATCTTAGGTCTTAAGGAATAAAAACCTAAAAGAAATTTATTTTTATTTTTATTTTTCAGCTAAATGGGACTAATTCACCACCAATGGTGACTTAGTCCATTTGTGCATTTTTAAGTGGATGCCAAGAATTGTGATAATTTAAATAATGTTTATCAGGTTCTTCTTCAACAAGACACTTAAGTAAGGCTTGTAAGTGTATAAAGGGGCCATTTAAAGCATAAGAAAGGTTTAAATATTGATGACAAGCCTAGGAAAGTGTGAAAGTTTATTACAAAACTTTACAACACTTTGAAATAGGTTTTGGTAAGGTTATTTAGGTGAATTGTGATATTATTGTCTTAGAAAAGTGTGAAGATGTGTTACAACACCTTTACAAGACATCATTAGATGCACTTTATTTTGTTTGCAAGGGTCCAAGACCTAGTGTGGTGATGGAACTTCATAAATTTTGATCCTTGTGTTCCATTTCTTTGTATCCTGCTTGGTGTTTCTGGTCATTTATGGTGTTTGGGAAAAGTCTAAGGTTGGGGTTTTACCTTTGTCTTCATGTAAAACCCTAGTGTTCATCTTACGCCTTGGGTGGGATCTATTTGGCCGTTACTTTTTGGGAGGGTTTTAAAACATCTTAAGCCCCATCACTTCGTCTAGGCTAGGCCCCCTTTTTTGTTTTATAATTTTATTTCCTTCACTTGGCTTTATTTTTCCTAAGTCTTGGTTGGTCCTGTGTTCCCTCGTTAAAAATAACTTATGTCAATGTTTGTCATCGGCCTAGTGATGTCCCCTTACTCCTTTAATAAATGTTTTTATTTTGCAAAGGGACAAGTTCGCATGACCGTAGATCAATTATCGTTTGATCTCAGCCCTTCCACGCCATCCCGCAATGACCCCACCACACTATTTTGGTTGATCACGATATCATGTGTGAGCGCCACGTGTCTCATCCAGTGAAGCCGAGGGGATGATAAATATTTTTGATGCATCTATTTGGTTTTAATACATTATGTAGTGGGTTACTAAAGTGTTTATGAGATGCACATGTTTCAAATCAACGGGGATGTTATAATCATGGTAGGAAAGGTGCTCGATGGTTAAGGACAAAGTTGGTGACTATGCTAGATGAATTGGATTTCCAATGGTTGAAGATCTATGGTTGCCCACCATTGTGTGATCATAAGTTGTATGGTCTTTATTGATTGCAATATCATGGGCGGGCACCACACAGATTTCCTTGGCAATGCATAGTATGGTGGGCCCCTTGTTGCCATGATGGAGATTGTGTCAGTATCATTTGAAGGAAGTCGTTCAATGATCTGACCAAGGTGAAGGATCGATAATTAATATTTGAACCTGCATCAAATATGAATGGACCCATTTGTGTAGCATGTGAGTGAGATTTAATGGTGGACATGACATCTACTACCCTAGCTTGATTGAAATAAAGAAACTATTCTTCTACTTTTGGTATCAAAAAGCATTCAAAACATCTTTGCAGAGTAGTTGCAGAGCCTAGGATGAAGTCACAAATTGTTACAACAAAGATTTGGGTTTCTGCAAGCACAAGGCCGAGAGTTGATTTCTGTATCTTCTGGTTATTCTGAATTCGAATTTGGGGGAAAATTGGTGTGTGCTTGTCATAGGGCTTGTTGATAATTGTTTTAGGGCTATAAGTTAATTGAATTGTGGGAAATTATGAGGTTCTGTTCTGTAATTTCATATTTTGTTTAGCCCTAGTTTGCTTAAATTATGAAATAGCAAGGAATCCCTAAGCCCTAGTTTACTCAAGATGGCACCGACAAAGCAACACTCTGGCTAGATTGATTATTTAAGTAGAAACCTATATGATGATTTCCTAGATCAATTTCCATTATCAACGAATGATAGGAAGAAGGGGTTGGTTTTGATGCGAGGAAAAACCCTAGGGGAGGGATTAGTGTATAATTGTTCCAACATAGCCGATGCTAGGGTTCCTCTTACTAGTCTAGAGATGTTTAGATTGTGGTTTGGACAGAGGAATTTGCCTCACCCCTTTTCTAATGGTTGGATGTATGATATGGGAAAGTTGGTGGTACCGAATGTGTTCCTTGATATAGACTTGCTTAGAGCAGTGGTTGCACGATATGAACCTATCACATGGGTGATTCGAGATAATGATGGAGAGGTTTTGTTAAGCATCAACAGAGAGGAATTTTGGCAAGTTTTTGATCTAAGTGTTCCTAGTACATTCTTGGTTCCTATTGATCTTGAAGAGATGAAATAGGAATATGGGAGGTCGTAATAATTTTTTAGAGCTAAGTTTCTCCCACCTCATTTTAAGCGAACCCAACTGGTTATAGATCCAATTGGTAAATGATCATACCAGTAAAAGGCCCCTTCACCTAAGGAACATGGGAAAAGTCTACATGTAATGTCCTCATGATCAATTCCCCTATCTCTAAGGATAGTATAGAAAATATTGATGTGCTCCTTAGTTATTCTATTGGGATCAACAACATGGAACTTAGTAAAAAAATGCTCAATATTTTTGGGCATGGATTTATAGTTGTTGAATGCCAAGGGTGCAAGATTGTTTGCTAGGAAAGCCATTAGTGGTGGTGGAGCTAGAAGTGACCGATTGATTGGGGTCTGAGGTTGTTGAGTGGGTGAAGGGATAGGTTCAATGGGAATGGATTCAATGGGATTAGGTTTGGAACTAGAGGATGAAGAAGATGATGGCCAAATGGGTGAAGATGATGATGCCTTTCCCTTTTTGGTCCTCCTTGACCTAGTAGGGATTCCTAACTCCTAGAAATATCCTTTTGTTGTAGACCGTGTTTGTCTCCTGAATCTTTGTGGAGATATTGATAACATAAAATGTTCCAACTTGTTGAATAAGCCCTCCTAGCTCTAATCTATTGATGGAATTTTTTGCACAACAAATACTTAGACATAATATAACATCCCATCTCTCTTGAAAGGTAAATCTCTATCAAAAAGCATCAAGAGATAACCCCAAGGTTTCTAATGTTAGATCTTGAAAATGCAACAAACAAATCAGTGATAAATGTGAAAATGCGGTAAATCACAAGGGACCTTACAAATAAATGCTGGAGGATTCAATGTTCATCAAATATGGCAATAATAGTGATGCTTTTGTGAATCTTGCTTTAATGATGATTTAAAAGAAAGAAAAAGATAAGGGTTTAAGAGAGTTATCTAATTTGACCTAAGATCAATTATTACGACAATAGAGTGTTCAAGATGGACCAATCTTCACAAAACCAATCTTTGCTTAACCAAGATCATACTCACAGTATCACAAATATAGTGCAATCTTCAAAGAAATCTAATGATTTTTGGATTGTAAATATTTAAACATGCATTCAAACATTCACAACTAAAATTTAAGTGTAGAATAGAGTAGGCCTAGGCTAACTTTACATAGTAATCCATAGTGAGTAGATTATTGAAAGTATGGACCTGAAGATTCCTCAACACCTCAAACACTTTATCATAAACATGAATGAATTGCAACTAGTCTTAACACTAAGCATATACTAAATTACTCAAAATAAAATAGAGAAGAGTCAAAAGAACCATGCATAAATGAATAAAAACTAGAATAGAATGAAAGATCAATGTCTCCAATTGTATTAACTTCACCAAAATTTGCAACAATTCAAGTTCCTCTGAATATAATAGCTCAGAACTATTAACTATTTACTTGCTCACTATCCACTATCAACTATTGACTATCAACTATCAATCTCACAAATGAGGACACCTCGACTTATAGCTACCTCAATTTAGGTCAACCCAAATTAGGGTTTACAATTGGGTTGGTCATATAGGTCAGCCTTGACATTTTAAAATTCCCCTATTTCAAATTTACAATAAAATAATGTGAGGTCGGCCTCAAAAGTCAACTTAATAATTTAATGCATATTATGGGACAAAATTCAAGGTGTAGATGATTTGTGTCCCCTTGCAAGCTCAATGTAGATGGAACACATCTCAATATTTTCTAGCTCAACGGTCTCCTTTATCCTTTCCCCTTCCTTTATCACAAAAAATTCTTTAACTTTTGAAATTACATCATCTAGGTGTTGAATATCCAAGATATAGAGAGGGA
Source organism: Sequoia sempervirens (assembly GCA_007258455.2). Taxonomy (NCBI): domain Eukaryota; kingdom Viridiplantae; phylum Streptophyta; class Pinopsida; order Cupressales; family Cupressaceae; genus Sequoia; species Sequoia sempervirens. The sequence continues at coordinate 11,661 of VDFB02209150.1, read as the reverse complement.
GGGTGAATCAATATCTTCTTAAAATTTCTAAAAAAATATCATCCAATTATTCTTATGAATAAAATAACAAAGATAAATAAGAGCATTAATAGAACATGAAATCACAAAGCACATGAAAACCAAGAGTTTTACATGAAAAACCAAAAATGGGAAAAACCACAGTGAGTGTTAGCTCACAATATAGTATAACCAGTTATAAGATATTACAAAATGGGGTGGCTCACTACAAGGACTCACTTTCCAAAATTAGAGGCTCACTACCTACAAAATTACAATGACAAAATGGCTTATAGCCATAAAATGAACTGATAATATACACCTAATAAGTGTTGATTCAGTTCCAATGAAGCTTAGTAAACTGACTTGAAACACTTCATCATAATTGTACTTCTTTTTATTTGAATTCACAACTCCATCATATCTCACTCAGTCTTCAAAAACTATCCAATATATATACTCAATCCATCCATAAGCATTAATTAGGTCAGCCTAATTAGATGCATCTCTTATTCATCAAAAATACCAACTGTCGGCTTCAGGCTTTCACAAAATCTTTCCAAAAACAATTTAATTGCTTAGCACACTACATCATGTTGGCGTGGACCTAAGATAGGTCACACATATATTCACAAAAGAAAGTTAATTCACCATTACATCATTTATCCATTAGATCGGCCAAAGATAGACCTAGTAGAAAAATTGTAGTTAATAGAATAATGTCAATACACCATACAAGCATCTAAATACATGAGATTCTAAATGTATGTGCTCCCAACATCCATGCACCATCTTCCAAAACTGTAAGAAACAATAATCAACAATAAGCAATTACATACCAAAATACTAGAGGATGTAAGCTTCATACCGATTCAGATACCGGTCTAGAATACTGGATCAAATTTAGACTTAATCTTGCAGTTGCAACTCATATAAGATGGTGACATCAATGAAAACAAAAAACAAAAAAATGAGATGTTCTTCTTCATTCTTCCAACAATCTCCCCCTTTTCCATTGATGGAAACATGTTCCCAAAAAGAAAATTTCCTTGGAAGCACCTTCACAAGAGGATAAAATTCCTCTTCTTTTCCTTACCAATTTTGTAGTAGGTTCATCTTCCTCTTCATCTTGATCATCTGTGACACTAATATTTTTCTCCCTTGTAGCTTTTTCTTTCTTTCCTCTTTTCCCAAGTTTCTTTCCTTTTCCCAAATCTAGTAGTAGGTCTAGAGGAAACTAGGCCTTTACCTTTATCAGTAGTACTAGGTTCAACTTTTACTATAGGAGCAGGTAGAGGGTTTAGAAAGAGTAGTTCTGCTAGATCTCCTCAAACCTAATGATTCTCCCTCCAACTCTTCTCTCTTAGCCTTTCCAAGTGCAATCTACTCATCAATGAATCTAGTTTCTCTAAGCTTCTTTTCCACATTCTTTCTTATTATTGGCTTCTTGTGCTCCATGTGGACCTCATATTTTTCTACATAAGTTCCAATTCTGGGTTCATTGGGATCCTTTGGACTTTTCAGCAACATTTGTACACAACCCTTAGCTTCATCTTCTTTAATTTCATATCCCAATGGCTAAATCCATATGGTCTAGGGTTTGACTACTTCAATCATGCATTCATCAAAGGAAATATGAAATATGATGTCATTTTTATGTTTCTCAACAACTTTCCTCAAAATCCTCTCTCTCATTCATGCTACTCTTAAATACAATAAAGAATGTTGTTAGAGCATTATCTATGTTCTTCAAATCTCCCAGATTGTGTAAGTGATAAAAAAATATGATGTGCCATAGGTCTGGATGTATCCCATAAAACAATATCATCCCTTCTAGGAAGTCTTTTCAAAAATTAGAATAACAAACACATAATCAAAGAACCAAATTTAAATGCATACTTCTTTTCTTTGGTCAACTTGAAATTCTCAAGTAACTATTGTCAGAGAAGTTCACAAAAGTCATAGTCTACACCATTGACTACCATATCAAAACCAATATAAATAGTTGTGGTTGAAACAAAGTTCTCTCTATTGGTGAAGGGTATATAGATCATCATGGAAAACAAACCGTAGTAAAAAATTCAAAAAAATGAGTTAGGAAAATTGAGTAAAATTTGAATAAGTTATCTATATTATTTCAAAAATATGTAACAATAGAATCTATAGTAAATTGAATGTAGTTTCTAAACTACTAGGTTTTAAAATAAAAATAAAAATCTATTTGGTGAAAATTTGAAATTTCTGTGGTACTTTAAATTTTAGGGAAAAATAAGTAGGTGTTCGATCCGACCACCTAACCATAAAATGATAATATTTTTTTTATAAGATTTTAGATATAAGTAGAGGACTCATGCCCATGTGATGAACATTTTGTTGTAATTTTTTTCCATGTAAATAATTAATGATGAATTTTTATTACAACTTTTAAAAATATAAAAACTCATATGTTTGACCACCTTAACTTGGTCAACACTTCATGAAATTCAATATTTTTTAATCCTATAGTATGTGAAGCATAGAATGTGATACCATTTGAAAGCTATATATGTTTTTCAATCAACCTATTAATCGGGACTTTAGTCGTAATTTGAATAGAAAATGAATAATAATTACTTATTAAATTCAAAGTAAATCATAATTTATATCGATGGAAAGATGAGAATATCCTTTAAAAACCCTTTTAGTTTCATCAATTTTGGGTAAAAAATAGTCGACCACATACCCATCATATTGCCACTTTTGGCCCATCATGATCTTGCACATACCCTCAAGTAAATTTTATGACCAGTCATGATAGAACTGTACTTCTCATCCAGATTAGTGATCAACTTCATTGTAAGAGTTGTCTTGTTATATTCAACACTGGTGAGTTCTATCACCATTTCATTCTTCACAGCTTTCAACACAGGTAATGGTCTGGTGTCACAAAGTTGAGTAACAACCATAATCACCTCCTTAGTTATTAGGTGAGGTCAGTCAATCCATAAGAATTTATCATGTATTCTACTGAGAGCAGGTTTCACATATCTATCATCAGCCACGAAACTAAAATTGGAAAAGTAGTTCCATCTATCCAATATCTTCGCAACTAGGTTTGAGTATTCATGTTTCACCAAGAAATTATCTCTAGTGAGCTCATTCTTCCAAATATTGATCAATTTGCTATGATTTAATTCATCTATTTTTACTCAGATGTACATTCTTGTGTCCTTGGTCGGAATAACCCCATGAAGGATTGATGAGAAGGTGCCCATAGGGTTGTCTTCAAAGACCTTCATAGAATATTTCCTATACAATGGTCTAGGTCTTTTTGACACTTTAACAACTATAGGGGTTGCTATTCTTCACAATTTCGAACTCAACCAATTCAAAAAGATGATTCACACAAACTCACAACTGCACAAAAAAGTAAAATACCTCTTTCTTCATGAAGAACCAAAACTAGGGCTTGCATGACTCAAACTCTAAATCACCTTAAGAATGCTCCAAAATGATCTTTTATTTCTTCAAATGCACAAGTGATTAAAATTCCTTACACATTTACTTTATAAAACAATGATTTTCCCTAATTCACATTACATGCGAAACATTTCAAAAAGCTATTAAAAAATCTTCTTTTCTACTCAGAAAAACCCTAATTTGCTCTGGAAATGATCATTCCTTCATATTTTCTTCCAGCTCCACTTGCATAACCTTTAACTAACCATTTAGTACCACATATATTTGTGCCAAAAACTAACACACCCAAAAATTAGGGGATTCAAACAATTTTTTTGTTAAAGCTCCCCCTAAGACCCTGCTAGGTCTAATTCCTAGATGAATTATCTATACTAGATGAGGGCACAAATGCATATATCATCTCAGTCTTTTCTTTCTTCCTCCAAATCTTATTCATTTCTTGCTTAATCTTATTCTTGTCAAATTTCTCCACAAGTTTGTTCTCTTCTACTGGATTAGTTTGCTTACCCTTTTTTCTTCTATAAACTCTTGAGATATGTCTTGGTTTGTTGCAATTATAGCAAATAAAATTTCTCTAATTAGTTTTGCTTCCACTGACTCTTATTCTATACTAATTAGCTTTATGTCCATACTTGTTGCAAGTATAACAATAGCCATTAAAGGATTGATTTACTCTTCCTCCATTAAACCGATTCATCATCTAGGTTATGATTTCATTAGCCCTATGTCCAATTCATTTGCATGTAAAACATTGACTAGAGAAAGAACCAGGAAAGTGATTCATCCTACTCCTACATTATGTTGCCTTGTGACCAAATTTTTCACATGAAAAACAAATACCATTGAAGGATGGATACCTTTGTGCATTAGGTTGTCTCACATGTAGTCTCCTAGCAAAGTTCCTTGAATTTCCTTTTTTCTTTCCTTTATTCTAAGTTTTTTGGTTGTTCTTAGAGTTTTCACCTTCTTCCATTCCCAACCCACCTTTGTATTTACTCAATTTCTACCTTGAAATCAACTCATCAAGCTTTTCTAAGCTAGATTTGAAATTATTTTCATAGAGTTTCACTTTCTCTAGATCTACTTTCAGATTCACCAAGTTTGGTGCACTCATCAAATTTTCTTTGTACCATTTTATTCATACATTCTTCAATTCTTTTCTTCTCTTCTTCTTGCACCTTTAAACTAGTAATTTCTTAATTAGCATGCTTCAACTGATCAATTACTTCCCTATGCCTTTCTTTGAACTTATTCAATTGCTCTTTTAATTTCCAAATACATTAATTTTCATCTTCAATATTTTCTTTCAGATCTTTGTTTTCACTTTCAACTTTTCCAAGATCCTCAAGTGCAACCCAGAGCTCTTCTTTATCTTTCATTTCTTCCATATTTAGGATCTCCCTCAAGCTGTTAGGATTCTCCAAAGGAACCAAGCTCTAATACCAATTGTTGAATATCCAAGATAATGAGAGGGGGGTGAATTAGTATCTTCTTAAACTTTTTGAACAAATACCATCCAATTATTTTGATGCATACAATAGCAAAGATAACTAAGAGAATTGACAAAACATGAAATCACAAAGCACATGAACATGAGGGTTTTTACGTGGAAAACCCAAAATGGGAAAAACCATGGTGAGTGTTAGCTCACAATATAATATAACTGGTTATAAGATATTAAAAAATGGGTTGGATCACTGCCAGGACTCACTGTCCAAAATTAGAGGCTCCCTACCTACATAATTAAAATGACAAAATGGATTACAACCAGAAAATGAACTGATAATATACACCTAACAAGTGTTGATTCAGTTCCAATGAAGCTCAATAAACTGACTTGACACACTTCATCATATTCAAACTTCTTTTCATTTGCATTCACAACTCCATCATATCTCACTTAGTATTCAAAACCTGTCCAATATATATACACGATCCATCCATAAGCATTAATTAGGTTGGCCTAATTAGACACAACTCTTATTCATCAAAAATACCAACTATTAGCTTTAGGTTTTCACAAAATATTTCCAAAAAAATTCAAGCACTCAACATGCTAGATCATGTTGGCATGGACCTAAGATAGGTCACAAATATATCTGAAAAACAAAGTTAATTCATGATTACATCATATATCCATTAGGTCATCCAAAGATAGACCTAATAGAAAAATTGTAATTAGTAGAATAATGTCGATACACCATACGAGCACCTGAATACATGAGATTTTGAATGTACATGCTCCCAACATCCATGCATCATATTCCAAAATGGTAAGCAACAATTATCAACAACAAGAGGTTGTGGACCAAAATACTAGAGGATGTAAGCTTCATATCGGTTTAAATACTAGTCCAAAATACCAGATCAAATTTAGACTTAATCTTGTAGTTGCAACTCATATAACATGGTGACATCAATGACAACACAAAACAACAAAATGAGATGTTCTTCTTCATTCTTCCAACATTAGGTTAGCTGGATTAGGCACTAGAATTAACTTTATCCTTAGCTTGATGGATTTGAATTTTTCATTAATTTTAGTCAAATATATTTCCCATTCTACCTGCAGCCCTTGGTATTTATCCAAATTTGAGATATAAATGGTTGTATCCTCAAACTGATCTTTGGAAATCAGTCCACTACTGGCTAGAGAATAAACTTCATGCCACCATTTTAGTAATTGATTAAAATTCAAATTATTCTTCCCAAACTTCCTTGTCCTGGTAAAAATATTCATGAATGCAATATACCCATCATACACCTCCTTTATCTTGCCTTGGATTTTTGTCATCTTTTCCAAGGCCTTAGTAATTAGCACTTTTCTATAATTCCACACTTCCATATACTCCATTGACTTAGCTAGATCATTTGAAGGATATTTTTCCTAAGAAGATCCTCCTTTTGAGTTTCTAAAATTTTCTTTAATTTTGAAATGGAGGCATCCTCCAACTTCTAATAGTTTGCTGCAAATTGGGATGTATCCTCCAAAAATTCTGCTACCTTCTAATAGATGTGCAATATCTTTGCAATCACACCATCTCCTCTTTTTTCACATCATCCATCCATTCCTGAGTTACTTGTGTAGATGTCCTCATTCTTTCAATTTCTGAAACAACTTCTTTTGAGAGTAACCCTTTGGGAAATGATGTCCCATTACCAGACTGAGCCTATAGAGGCTTGATTAAATTTTGCACATATTTTTGCACCTCCTTCAATTTCTTTTGCAATTCCTCCTTCTCCTTGGTTTCCTTATCTAATCTTTTGAGAATGGGCCATGATGATTCTTGAAAGTCTTCCTTTTCATGCTCTTTTTTTGTAGGGCCAAGGTTAACTATTTGTACCTTATAACCTAATGGCCTTACCTCATCTCTGTACTTTTCCTCAACTAGGGTGGCCACATGAACAATTTTGTTATTAGACTCATCTCTTGTGAACTTAGAAATGGTCCTAGCCTTCTTCCTTTCTTTGGGTTGATGCCAACTAGTTAAGAATTTATCCCAATTTGGAGCCTCTACTTCAACAACCATTGGTTTTGGCTTTAACTTTTCTTTTATCCAAGTAGGAATTTTATAATCCTCATTATTTGGAGAAGTACCATGCTCCTACTGTCCTTTAGGAGGATCATTTTCAACACCCCCTTTGTCTTTTTCTAGATTATGTTCTTTTTCATCATCGAGTTCTTCATTAGACACACCCAAGTTTTCCTTCACAAGAGAATGGGAAGGAATCTTATTTGAAACCCCTAAGTCTACATTTTTTCTCATTATCTCCTTAGAAACTATTGGATACAACTACTTCACAAACCTGTTTAGATCCCAAATCTTTGGTGTAGGTACTTCCTCTTCTTCCTCTGAGGCTTCAATAATATTCACTTCTTCATGTATGACTTCCTCACCAATACTATCATTCTTGAAAGAAGAAGTAGGGTGAGAATTATTTCTTGAAGTTGCTCTCTCCATATTTTTCTTAAGATCATCAATAGGTGCTTCTTCAGTATCCACCCCTTGATCTTTATTTACATTTCTGCAGGAGATACCTTTTGTTTAGGAGAGCTTCTCCTTACATACACTTGTTGTTTTTCTCCCGAGCTTTCCACATCAACTACTTTTTCTTGAGTAGCTTTCTCCTCATTATCCTTTTTCTTCTGATACCTAGCAATTCCCTGTCCTTCAGTCATCATATTTCTCCTCTTAGTAGGTTGGACCTCCTCAACACCTTCTTCAGTAATTTCTTTAGATGTTTTCCTAACCTTGGCAATTGGTTGCCTCTTTCCCTTTCCTTTTGCTTGGATCCTTGTTTTTCTTCTAATATGGAATTGTGCATCTTTTGCATCTTCCTTTGGATGGAACTCAAACTCATCATCCTTAGCTATTTCTACTTCTTCCTGTGAGTGAGATTCAAGGTCTCCCATCAAATCATATGTAAACTTTGTCCCATCTACCTCTAACTCCAGAATCTTGTTCTTCACCCATAACATAGAATATTTCAGTATTGGAGCATTGAGTTCCTCCTAATCAACTACCTCTTCCTCAGTCCAATTGAACCCAAAAAATGGTTTATCTTTATATTGTTCATAATCATGGTGTTGCAGTAGATCCCCATCATCGTCAACTTGGTTTGGGACCTGGGAAATTTTGTGCAGCCTTATTAGTCTTAAAGAAAATCTAGAACAATTTCTCTTGATTACTTCAAATTCATCTCTACAATTAGCCTAATAATCTTCAATATGGTCTATATCTTTGAATTCCTTGCTTTCCATTTTTGTGCAATATCATATGGATCAAAATTGTTGTTGTTTGTATGTGAATATAGATTAAAATTGACAAATTCTTTTTTTGAATGATGAGCACTCAAAATTGAAGGGAATGCCTCCAATTCCCTCATCCTCAGAGGGAATTCTCCTCCAAGACTAGGTTTGTGCATATCATTTACTACTATATCGAAAGCCACTAATTTCCTAGCTACTTCCAATAATATGAGTTTATCTATTGGATACCTTGGAAGTTTGAGGGGTACTATAGGTGAATGATGTACCCTGACATAAGAAAACCTTGGGAATTGGATGAACCAGTAACCATACTTCTTAATTAAATACATAGCATAAGAAAAGATCCTAACATGAAGAGCATTATGAAGCAACCTTGTTATATACATAAAAAATACATCATTATCCCTCCTATAGTTTTTGGAATTGAACTACTCCTGGGGATACACATCACATATCCTATCCTTTCCTAAGACTCCCATACAACTTAACCCTTTATACTTGTTCTTCCCAACAAATAAGTATGTCAGGTATGATGTCATAGCAAACTTCTTGGTGTTTGTACACTCCTTAATTACATGTCCACATTGTCACTTATAATCCTTTCCCAATGGTAATTTACTCCTTAAAAATCTATGATATAACATAGAACATCCATTCCTTGAATATAAAAGAATAAGCCAATCCCATAATTCTCCCTAAAAGAGTAATCATGTCATTGTATTCTTTCTTGAAATCACTCCTATGTAGTTGTTTAGGAAACTTTGAGTAATGATACTTTGGCGTGGACATCCAACTATTGTTCATCATTAAGAAAGATCTATCAAGATCCTTTATATAGAAATATTATGCTTCCTTGATGTTGAGCTTTACCAGCTTATGATGTGAACCAATGTCAAGGTCCCTACTATGAATTCCTTAATTAGATTGACAACTACCCTTCCTTGGGGGACCACAATTATTCTTCTATTAGAATCATAATGTTTAGAACATTCCACAATGAGCTCTAGGCATCCCAATGAAGGAGGAAAGCCAGTAGCCTGAGCCAATCTAGTGGTAGTGATAATTTGAGCAAGTGGATTTTTTGCATCACCAGACATCCTTTGTTTAAAGTCATTGTAGTCCACATGGCCTATATTGGTATCTCCAACCTTGCTGTATGTAGAGATGATATTGGTTTCTAGATTTTTCCCCTTGAAATTGTACTTCATCCTTTATGCTCTTGTTAGGGGACCCTCTTTGACAGGTTCAATTGGCTCTACTTCTTATTCTATAGCTTTTCTAGACTTGACCTACATCTATGTAAGAAAGACCACAATTACAATTATATTAAGAAAAAATCATAATTGCATTATCAAATGAACCCGATAAGAGGCACTTTCAGGAATGGATACCATAAACCCAAATCTAAAACTTATAGAATGCTTTTAGGATATAACCTTGAATTTTACCCTATTCTAATGTGCAAAATAACTAAAAATGAAAATGATAAAATACTAAGAACACTTCAAAGATTAGCCTAAAGAGTGATAAAACAAGGAAAATAGATGAAATACAAACGTAAATCAATTATACCTTCCTTGTTGTTGAAGACTCCTTGGTTGGCCCTTGATTTAGATGAATTTGTGTGCTCCTTGGATGGCTTTTGATGTAGCTAGATGCAAGATTGAATGTGCAAGATGATCAAAGTGGATGGCTAAATGATAGTGAATACTTGAGAATGCAAATTGACAGCATGAGGTTACTCAAATCAAAAAGTGTTGAAAATCCCTTGAGGAGGGGGTATTTATAGAATTTGAATTCTCTAGAGAATTCAACGGTTGAGATTCATCCAACAAGGTCAAGATGAAGGGATATGGTGAGTTGAGAACTCACAAGCCCTCACACCTGACATGTGGATGGTGAAGTGACTAAGGAGATGAGGTGTAAGTGAGGTGGCCAAAAGGTACATGAGGTGGAGGAAGGACAAGTACCTTCCAAATACCTTGAGTGAGAAGATTTCCTCAAAAAGGGATTTCTTGTCCCCAAGTGAGAATGAAAAGACATTTGAGGAATTTTGGAATTCCTCAAAAATCTCCATGGGAAAAGGAGAGGTGGTTGGGGATATAAATGTGAATTAAAAATTCACATTCTTAGGAGAGTCTAAAGGGTAAAAGGTGAGCTCTGAAAAGGTGGGACTTGGTCACATGTGGATGATGTGACAAGTCCAAGGTTCTAGAAGCCATAGAATCTAGGATAAATAAATGTGAATTAAAAATTCACATGGGAAAGAGGGTCAATGCTAAAAAGAGGTAAATGCAAAGGTTGACTAAAAAGGTGGTGCTAAATATGGCTAGTGACCTTGGTTAAGGTTGTGCAAATATTGGATTAGAATAATTAATGGAAGATTAGAGGCAAGTGGAAAATGTAGGAGGATGTGACATTAATCTTTGATTAAGAGGATGCACATCATAATAATGAATTATTAATTAAATTAATTCAGATTAGAGCAAGATCATGGAGGATGTGACAAGGAGAAAGAGAATGAAGAATTTTAAATTGATTTTAAATCAAAAGGGAAAAAATGACTAAATTAATAAATTGGTGTATTTATTTAATTTAGAGAGGAAGAAGGTGAAAGATAAACATTTAGTTATTAAATTAAATACTTTAAGATATGAGACAAAGGTGTAATATTAATTTAATAAATTAATATTTAATATGATAGACAAAAATGGAGTAAATTTAATCATATGTGGAGTGATTAAATTTAGGTGTCTATTTTGCCCCTCTTGAAATATTGTTAGAATAAGGTGTTTCAAAAAAAAAAAACAAATGAGGGAGGAAATGATAGATGGTGATGCCCCTAGCATGGAAAAGGTTGATGATGCCCCAATGACTAAACTGAAGAATTGAGGAATGGTAGGAGGGTATGCCCCCTCGAGAGGGCGGTTGGGGGAGGAAAAAGGGGGTCCCCGGATGATGTCTCGATAGGAAGAAAAGAAGACACCATTGGATAGAGCTAAAAAACCAAGCAATTTTGATTTTTGAACGAAGGTGATCCAACGCACGGTTTGCAAATGGCAGCCTCGGGAAGTTAGGAATTAGTTGGAGGAAGAAAAAGATAAATAAAAGGTAAAAAAATACCTTTTAAGAAGAAAGGGGTTAAAAAAGTAATTTTAAAAATTACTTTAGTCATTTTCACTGTAGCAGTTGAGAGGAGGAGAGTAGAGAAGAGAAAGCGACCGAGGAGGGATGATGTCGACAGACAACGATATGGAGATTGTGCACCGGGCGGATGAGGTGCACGGATTATACAATGGGCGCATAGCATGTGAGTGGTAACAAAAACCCATTAATTTAATTTACGCATTTTTCACATGTTGTTTGATAGATTTTGGAAATTGGAAAACATGGGTTTTGTTCATTAGCAAAATTAAAAAAATGGGTCGGAAGTA
>VDFB02209149.1:0-16009 GCA_007258455.2 Sequoia sempervirens | reverse complement strand
TGATTCCTCTTGATACCTTTTCATCTCATACAATCTCTTAACTAAAAACACCTGATCAACTTTTCTTTGATCCTACAAGCATTTCACTTGGGGCTTACCATGATACTCATATTGTGGTGATGGAGAAATTGGAACAGTAGGAGCCTTGTCATCTTGGCATGAATTTATATTGATTGATCCACTAGTTGTATTTTCATGAAATGTACTATGATGACCAACATTGGTAACCAAATGTCCTTTCATAATTGAGTACCTCAATTTTTTTTCAATATTTATGGTAATTTGATATGCTTGATGCAATGTGGTAGGATCTTTATCCCTAAACAAGTAACTCATCTTGTTGTCAAATGCACCAAGGTATACGACCAAACATTCAACATCATTTGGTCTTATACTTTTAGGGATATCCCTTATAAGTTTCATGTATCTAAGATTGAAAGTAGGGATCAACTCATCTCCAATTATCTAGATCTCCATAAAATTTTTCCTTACTACATTTGGATTTACTCTCTCATCAAATTGTTCCATGAATATCATTTTAAACTCAACCCAAGAATGTGTAGAAGATGCTGGTAGAAAAGAAAACTAGTCTCTCGCATCTCCTTTCAAATACTGAACAAACAACTTCATGACCACATCCTCATAATCCAATTTATAATCCCCCATCATATTGGAAAACTCTTGTAGATGTCTGCTTGCTGATTTATACTTTTCGCCATTAAACTTTGGTACTTTATCTTTGATCTTGGGTGGTACAACATTTGGATAACCTTAAATATTACCAAAACTAATGGACCTATATCTCTTGGTACTAAAATTTCCTTGACATGACAAGGGTTGTCTGTTATGCATGGTTACATTCACATCCACACCGGGATGTGTAGCTTGACAATGCATTCTCACACCTTTAAGAAGGATTAAAAAACTTGTTTTGAAATTACAGAAAGAAATGCAAATTCCTTTCATAATTATGACCTCAAGTCTTTACAATGTGAACCTCTTATATATTTTTCTTAAGATCCTAAAATGTAATATACTTCATGATAATGCACAAATTTCAATTCACATTCTAAAAGCATGCTAAATTACCATTATTATTCCCTCATCTAATGCAACTTCACCTAATATGGAATCATTTACATCTCAAGTACAAAAGAATTCTCATAATTTTCTTTCAAATAGAATAATGCTTTCTTTAGATTTATGAGAATACCTGGAAACTTGTAGCAGTTATTTTCCCTTCTTCCCGACCATAAATTTTGATGATCTAGAAATTTTCTTCATGATTTAACTGGTTCTTTAGACAAAGTCACTATCTCATTTCATAGAGGAATGAAATTTAACAACATGAAGTTCTTTCAAGAGTAAACTTCATTTTTGGGTCTTTTCCACCAACAGAGTCACACTCAAATCCTTTGATCTTTGTTGCAATCCAATCTTTTCCAGGTTCAAGAACAACTCAATTATCTGGACAAAATGATCAAATCCACCAAACAATTGACTCTATGCAAATGGATATTTCTTTGCTTTATCCTAGTAGAGTTGCCATTATATTGGTATTTTTTCTAGTACACCCTTGGAATTCTCTAAAGGGTAGCCAACCCCTATATCAAGAATCATCAAGATGAATGGCCAACATAATGAGTAAAGGACTCTAGGGTCTTTATTCCTTCACTTTAGGCTCTGTGGGACCTAGGGGGGTGCTCCTTATCATGTTCATTAATATCTATTAGATGGAGAACACTTCTATGCACAAATTTGTTCCTATTATTTTGTAAATGAATGTAACTCACTAAATATTTGGCCAATCTTTAAGTAAATTATTATCTATTTATTAGGAAAAAGGAGATATTTCAAACTCATGCCTCATAATTGAAATATTTTTAAGTGAATTGTGTTCTTATTCTAAATCCATGGTCGGGTAAATATCAACTCATTCAATTGCAAAAGTCCCCAGCAAAAAAAATAGTGCTTCATCAATTGGGTAGCAGAGTCGAATATAAAATAACCAATTATATACAAGCTATTTAACTCAGACAATGGTGGACTATTTTCACAATGCCTTGCAATCTGAAAACTCACAATATCTAAAACATAACTTGTTATCAGATCTTATGAAAATTCTCACAAATTTGTGACCCTCTTCAAGCATTTAATTAACTCCTCAAGTTAAAGAAAAAATAAGGACACACATTCAATTGAAAATTTGAAGATAAATGATAATAACCTTGATATTTTCATTTATAAATTGCAAAAAATTACAAAAGGAGAGTATGTGTTCAAGAGATAAGATTTGTTTTGATATTTGTAACTTGTATAAAAATAATTTAAGACTACTACATATAAGAATTAAACCAAAGATAATTATACTGTTCTATTCATTAGCTTTCTATAGTATATCCTTTTTGTACTCAACTTCTACCCAAACCATTTACTGGACTCAAAATTGAACCCTCTGTAATGAGCTTTGAAATCCCTTTTGTAGACCAAGGGAGCAACAAGCATTGGGCTCATTATAATTACATTTCAAAAATATTTCATTTCAACCCAAATTTCAAATTCATTTTGGAAATTCCCTGAATGGTTACCAATAATCATTTGTTGAACTAAGGAAACAAAATTCATAACCACCATCAAAAGAGACAGGCTAATGCCACCAAAATTTACCTTTAACCGTCAGTGAGGCATTGCATTCCACACCCACGTCAAACAAAATTTTTCATAATATTAACTCCAACCATACATAATTAGCATGAAGAAAAAAAGCTAACATACACAAAGAACACAAGAAAAGCCACCACAACAATATCATCATTACAACAAAAATTAAGACCTAGACCCACCTCCATCACCTAGAACTTGAACAAGCACCAACACTAGAGCCATGGTAGACTTTCCCACTTCATGTTTTTGTATAAGGAAGAGGAGAAACCACTTCCCCTTCTTCATCTTTATCCTTACTAGCCATAGAGTAATCATGTTTGCTTGGAGTCTTTACAGAAACAAGGGCAACTAATATTACTTCCTCCCCTGGGGCTTCCAATTGATTCAAGATCATGAGGTATCGTTGGTAACCTAAATTTTTCTTGGTATCACTATCTGAGGGGCTATCAATAATGGTAATAGGGGAGTTCTATCACCCAAAAGAAGCTCAGCCATGTGTCACCAAAAAATGTATAGTTGAAATTTTTATGCTCACTTGAGTCCCTCTTATGAACTTTGGCTTGATTTTTCCTAGATTTAATGTTGTAAAGTGGCCAACATGTTCACATTAGGTCTTGGACCCTTATGAATCATTAAGACTTCTAGGATGTCTTGTAAAGGTGTTGTGAAGTGTTGTAACTCACTTTCATGCTTTTCTAGGACTCTTTCATCATAATTCACCTAAATAACCCCTTTTATCACTTACCAAGTCTTATTTCAAAGTGTTGTAACCCACTTTCACAATTTTTTAGATTTGTCTTCACTAATTCAACCCTTTCTCATGTTTAAGTGACCACTTAATACACCTTACGACCTCCCTTAAGTGTGTTTTTGAGGATATTCCTGTTGGACAACATTTCATGCCCTATAATTCCCAACACCCACTTAATTTGCATAAGTGGGACTAAGTCACCAATAGGGGCGATTTAGTCCTTTTTAGCATAAAACTCAAAATTATTTCAAATTTTTGGCAGGATTTCATTCTCTAACCCTTGAGTTTGGCTTGTGATGTGTTAGTTTTGGGAAATTTAGTAAGAATTAGTATAAATAATGGTTTTTCATCTCATTCTCCCCCCATTCATTCAAGCATTCACTCAAGCAATTAACTTAATCATTTCCAAGCATTCAAGCAATCTAAGCACAATCAAGTCATCCATTGGAGCACGTCATTGCATATCTTTAGATTTCTACATCAATGGTTTGGTAAGTTTATGACATTACATGTTTCTTATTTATCATTCTCTTTCCATTTCATTTCATTTCATTTCATAGGGTTTGATTACCAAAGTGGGGTTTGACCAAGGAAAACCCCTATACTCTAACCCTTAATCTTTTTGTCCTCTTTGCATGTGTGTGTTTGTAGAATCTGTAGGCAAATTTGTCAAAGAAATAGGTGTTGAAAAGTGGATAAGAAGTCATCAAAGTTATTCAAGTCAACATAACCTTAATTCAAGCTTGGAGAAACTTTTTATCCCATTTTCTATAGAATCAAGAGTAGACACCTATCAAAAAAGCAAGTGTAGACCTGAAGCTATAGGATCCTATCCTAAAATTCCCAAAACCTACAAGTGGACTAAGTTTCCACCAGTGGTGAATTAGTCCAATTTCTAGGCCTAAAAAGTGGTTTCTACATTTTTGGATACCCATTTGGTAGATTCCTATTTTGACAAGTTTTCCTCAAAATTGGGACTAGGTCACCCAACTTGGCATAAGTGTCCTAGCCAACATTTTTAGTCAATTTTTTAGGATTCCAAAACCTCTCCACATTAGATTTCAAATTCTAGGTGCACCTCTCTAGTCCTGTTTAGTTATTTCATCATTTACTTGCATTTTTAGGTATTTTTGCATATCACAGTGTGTTTTCTAGCACTTTGCATTTCTTAGGTTTTGCATCATTAAATCATTTTATTTTCAAATCAGTGCACTAGTACATCATAATTAGCACATTAAATTTCATTTACATTAATCTTGAGTGTAGAAATTTGCATTTTGGACCCCATCCTTTCTCCTTTTAGGTTAAAAACCCTAGGAGCTTAAAGCAGTTGGGCATATTTAATTCTTAGTAATTCATGATTTTGGTATACTTAATTCTATAAAATGCCAATTTTTCTCACATTTTTGATGAATATGCATATACTTTCAATTCTTAGTAATTCATGATTTTGGCATACTTAATTGTAGCCTTAGGCATTATAGCCATTTTGTTATAGGCATAGGCATTTACACTTAATTTAGTCACTTCAAATCTTTCAAAGCTTGTTTAGGACATTGTCTTTGTACCAAATTTCTCATCTACTCAATTTGAGGGCAACAATCAGCAAGCTAGAAGGTGCTATGGAGGTGAATCATGGAGGCTTCGTAGGCGATATGGTATAATTGTTTCATTTGTTTTTAGCTTTCATTGCGCTCTATAGCTTCTTTTGGTTTTTATGCTTATTAATCTAATCATATGCTAACATCTACCTAAAATTAACCAATTGATACATTGGTGAACCCAACACCTTTATTTTTCTATTTTCTTTATGTTTTTTTTTGTTCTTTGTCATTTTTACAGATACAGGTACGAAACGCCACATTAGATTTTTCTCGCGTCACATCTGATGTGTTGCAATGCATTCAAATATTAAAATGATGCAATCACTCTGAGGTGCCACATACATAGTTTGAAAAGCCACATTTGAAGCTTCAATCGACACATCTTCATGTTAAACCAGAATGCAGTGCTGTGACACATTTGTTGCATAGAGAGACACATTTGCTTTGCTGTGACACATCTACCTGGTAATCATTTTTCTTCTTTTTGCATTCAAGTTTTCTAGATTTCCTTTGGCATTCTGGTTTTCTTTTCTGCATTCTGCCTAGCATAGGTTTTTCGTGTTACTAATCTTTGTTTGCAGCGTGTGGTAGTTATGTTTCATGGGTCCAAGACTAGTTGATAAAACTCCTAACTTGTGCTTTTGTAGGTTTGAGTGTCCAAGAATCACTTCTAAACATTGTGCTTGTTTCTTTTTAGATTACAACACATTTATTTTTGGTGCACTTAAAATGAACATGTCTTCCATTTTTTCTGATTGTGTTTGAAAGTGGTAGGAAAATATGCTCTCACCTTGTACAAACTAGGTGATCAGAAAGCCAAACCCACTTTCTCCCTGTGTAACCTTGATGTAATAATCAAAGTATCCTCTCCCCTTGCATAGTCATGTGATCCTGGGTGTAAGAGAAACAATTATTGCCTCTAGAAATTGGGTATGCATGGGAATTTCATCACCCCAACATGACTCAAACCGACAATAGAGGTAAAGCCAAGCTACCCTTGACTAGTATATAAATGTGAATCTTAAGGGAAAAACTAATATTACGAGTGAGGATGTGTCATACAGACCAAGTAGTACTCCCCAAAACCCTATTGAGTGTAACCTCTTCAGGCTAGAGTACCTCCTAAATGAAGATTAATCTTGTGCCCCATGTATGGCCACTCAAATGGGGGTCCTAAATTAAACACCATTGTTTAGTAGCCAAAAACCTTCTATTTTCTATTACAACACTGGTTGGTGTGAAGCCTTCCATGTCTTCCCAGTCTTTAGTAGAGGTGATCAATCTGCCATGGGATTTTCATGGGGGTTGGAAGCTTGGTTGGCTTGAGAAGAGAGTGCACTGTAATGGGGAGCCCGTCCAACCAAGCTTCTGGATTCACACACTACTAATATGTGGCTGGGGAAACCCATGTGGAGTCTAGCAAATACTATCTTGGCTTAACCATAGGATCATATTTGTTCTCTTATGTGTTTGTTTACTTTTCAAAATATCATGCTTGCCAAGTGTTTGTTGGTTACTAAAAAAAACAAACAACACCCAAACATTTGAAATCAAATTGTAAAAATTTCCACAATTCAGGTTTTTGACCACAAACATCAGAAATTTGACTTTTTGCATTTTTCACCGCATCTGTTAAACTGCAATCACTTTGTCGCACAATATTTGCAAGCCTTCGAAACAAATGTGCTATGATAAAATGCATTTTCTACTCCAAACACCACATTCACCTATATTGAAATGCATTTTCCTTTTGTATCCGAAATAATGAACCACATTTTCCATATGTAAAGCTGCATTTGAAAAACTGAACTGCATTTGCCATTTATAGCTCCACATTTGATAACTGTAATGCATTTATGACCTAAAATGACGCATTTTCCTGACAACAAAATATACCTTGTTTCAGACCAGAATTCAAGTCCAAACATCTTAGCCTACTATCAAAACATCTTTTCCAAAGGTTTCTTTTAGAAATTAGAATCAAAATTGCTCAAAACATCCATCATTTGCATTCATTAGCTCGTATCTTAACCATAGGTTTAAAATTTCCAAGCTTTTAGTTGCATTCCCTAAGTGTCATAATTGTCATTTTTAGCATAAATTTTTCCTTAGGTCTCATCTTGGAAAACTTTGGATTAGGCCAACTCATCACACTTTGCAAAACCATTGTTTCAAAACTAGATTATCCTGGGACTTAGTCATTATTCCTCTATTCAGTCATTGTCCTTTTTGTGAGAACCTCCAACTCAACAGTCTAGTTAGGCAGGCTCACTTGTCATTTCAACCTCATCATTTAATCCCATTGGAAAGTCCTTTGATAACCTAAATTGAGATATAAGTCAAGCTTAGAGTAGTTAGGCAAACCTTTCTCCAAATATTGTCCAAACCTAGTCCTCATTTTAAACTTAGACTTTGCATTGCCCATCTCTAGTCCTCATTTTGAACCTAGACTTTGCATTAATCATCTTAAGTCCTTAGTCAACATTATCATCTTAGTCCTCATTTGACACTTTGGCTTTGACAACATTGTCATCTTGCATTAATCATTTCCTTAGGAAAACACCATCATCACCTTGCATTGTCATGCTTTATTCCAAAATACAAAATTTTTGTGTCATAACTTGTCATCCTAGTCGTCATTTTACATTAACCATTTTCTTTAGAAAACATTGTCACATTGTCATCCCTTATTATTGAAAATCCAAAAAAATAGTCTTGCATTATCATCCTTTATCCAAAAAAAAAATCCAAAAACATAAGCTAACATCATTCTTGCATTTAGTTATCATTCTCATCATTTTCATTTGAGAAATTTCTTTTTATGGTGGAAACTAGACTCCAAAGAAAGAAACAACAAATGAAAAACTTTGGACAAGACTCCAATTCCAATGTCACCAATCACACTTATGACTCAAATTGGACTTTTGACGACCCACAACAAAAATAATCAACCTCTCATGACCATACCATCCTCATCAAACAAACCCTTTGAACCATTCTTATGTAAGGATGAATATGGACAAGTACTTGAGGAAAACCTAGAGGTAGCAACACAAGATCTAGAGGTAACCTACTTCGTAGAACAAATGGTCTTATATGATAGAGACATATATTTGGCCATAATTTTAAGTCAAGGAGCTAAATTACCCCATGGGTTCGACATTAATACTTTGAGACCAACATCTCCTGACCATAATGTCAACAACACAAATAACATGTCCAATAGTGGTCAACCTCCAAACAACACAAACAATACCTTTTTTGATGCTACCTCAGAAAATGTCACAACTACCATGAGTGCTACCTCCAACACTCCAAACAATTCTAATTCAATCACCACTACATCCGTTGGAGGAACACAGTCCATCACACCACCCACAATATCCATAATATCATCACAATCGGCTGGAGCCACCTTTGGGTCCTCGACAATGTGGGGAAGTTATTCCAATCCTCTATTTACTACTTGAGTAAATGCCTTGGGAGCATCATCAAGCCATTAAAATCCTCCATTTACAACTACATCCAATACCATGAATGCATCCTCATCATATCCTCTCATTGGTACCTCAATTAATCCTTTGGGAGGAGGTAAACAATGTCTCTTTATTCAAGGGCCACAACCGAATATTAACACATCAACACAATTTAATACCAACCCCTCCCAAGGACAAAACATGAATATTCCTTTGGGACAGTTCCAACAACCCCCACAAGGCAATCAAAACACACAACCTATGGCATCTATCAGACACCAAAATATTCTTGGTCACCATATTTCCCAAATATCGACCCAAATGGCTAGGGGACACATTTCGACATATTCATCCCATATTCATACCCATCAACATGTCCCCAATCCAAACTTTCAGTACCAACACACAAACCAAAACATATTATACATGTCACAACACATCCCTCAATAGTACACCAACATCCACTCACAACAAATGGGGACCCATGGTGTACCAATCAATCCAATGTATGGGGCCACAAATGACCCTATAATTGATGCCTTGCAAGCAAAGCTGATGGGTCTAGAGAAGACCATAGAAAAAATTCAAATATCCGCCAAGAAATTCAATGTATCATATGATCTATCCATGTACCCCTTTGACATGAACTTATACATACCGCCATTTCCTCTAGGATATGTATCACCAAATTTTACCAAATACAAAGGAAAGACAAACCCTATCGAACATGTCTAAGAATTCACGACCAAGTGTATGGATGTTGCCTATGAACAAACGTACTTGATGAGACACTTCTCTAAAAGTCTTGTAGGTCTTGCCCTTGAATGGTTCTCTACTCAAAAGGATATCAAAACATGGGACTAACTTAAAAACAAGTTCATAAAAAATTACTCATATAACATTGACATGGGCACCTCTATTACTAGCCTATGTACTCTCACACAAGAGGATGCAAGTGAAAATTTTATCCCATTCTTCCAAAGATGGAGAAGTCTAGCTAGTCATTGCCACATCGACATACCCAAAAAAGAAAAGGTTGACATGTTCATTCAAACACTTCTAGGCCCCTTGAAATATGGATTGCAAGTTCATTGTTGCACAAATTTTATAGACCTAGTTGAAAAGGGCGTCCAGGTTGAGAAAGCTCTTATTGCAAAAGGAGAACTAAAGTATGGTCATAAAAATATAAATACAAATCCTCCCACTGACAAAAATAAGTACGGTAAAAAATAAACATGTTACAAATGATGGTGTTGTCGATGCCAAGGCTATAAACACTATGGGTCCTGTACTGGCTATAAAGGGGTTCAACCACAAAAAAATCAACAATGATATTGACACCCCCTACCAATGTCACTCCAAACAACCAAAATGGTCAAAATAGTGACAATCAAGGACAATACCATCAAATAAGACAATTCCCCAGGGGTCGCACATACACTCCCTTAGGTGAGGCCATTGAGGAAGTCCTCAAGAAATGCCTTCAAAATGGTGTCATCACACTTCAAGAACCAAAACCATATGATCCAGGACAATTCAAACCAACATGGTGGGATGATAATGCATTTTGCAATTATCATTAGGCAAAGGGGCATAAAACTTCTTCCTATCGACAACTAAAAAATCTTGAACAAGACCTTATCGAGAATCATATCATTGAGGTCAGTGGACCACAATTTTCCTCTAATTCAGATCATACCATTCATAAGAACCCACTACAAGACCATGGTTCTAATAATGCTTCCACGCCAGGTCCTAAGATAAACAATAATCAAGCCAATTATGCCCACACCAAGTATGAATATTCCGGTGGACCTACTATAAACAATGTTTGAATTGATAATGAATGTGTCAATACCATCACAGTCAAAAGAGTACCCCAATGCAATGCTACCACTCAAAGTGGAAAGATCACCATAGCTGGTCCACCTCCTGCTAGGCAACCTAAAATAACCATACCTGGTCCATCTCCTAAGCAACTGCAAATCAACTTATCCACAAAGAAATGGCAACCTAAGAGTTAGTTTAACCTTATCAATTGGTTAGGAAAAACCCCTGCGCAGATTTCCATACTTGAGCTACTTCTCATTTCTCCCACACATAAGGCTATACTGGATAAAACCCTGCAAGAGTTGTCAGTCCTAAAGGATATTGATGTCAACCAATTTGAGACCATGGTGGGATACCTCACTACACCTCACCACATCACCTTTTCTAATTAGGATTATTCGTCACCTAAGACCAACCATAACAATGCATTACACATTGAAACTTTCATCCATAAGCACAAGGTCAGAAGAGTTTTAGTAGATGGTTGAGTAGGATTGAACATATGCTCCTTAAAACTGGTTAAGGCTCTGGGATTTTCTGATGCATGAGTAGACCCTACAAAGAGTATAGTCATAAAATCATATGATGATGAAGAACATTCTTCATGAGGTGTTATTTCTCTTCCTATTAGAGTGGGACCAATTATTGTGGATACAACTTTCTAGATCCTGGATCTAGAATTACCTACAACATCTTGCTCGGCCACCCATGGATTCATGCCCTAAAATCCGTTCCCTCTACATATCACCAATGCTTGAAATTCCCATTTGACGGCACAAAAATCACCATATATGGAGACCTAAACCCTTTTCAATATTGTACCAACCTAAGGGGTATTTATGAAAATTGAGTGCCCATCAACCGAGGAGCTCTTAGCTCCTCTTATTCTAAATACATTGACCCATCCACACTTGCATCATCTTCCACGTCCACTTTGTCCATGATTTCCATCATGCCACCATCTTTCTAAAACCCTAAGAATGACTCCAATGTCAAGATCTAGGACCTCGACTGTGGAGAATTTAGACTGCATACGACATATAACATCACAACAATACCCAAGTCTCCGAAGGTCTATGGTCGGCCATGTTTTAGAATGGAACCCAAAGAAATTTTCAAAGTTCCACCAAAAATGGTTTTCATCAAATTGGGAGACATGAGTAACGAGGACCTTTCCAATATTATAGGATGGCTCTATAAATAAATGGAAGACCTATCGCCATTACCAATTAAGAAATATGGAAAGGGATATAACATAATGAAGGCTAAGGGCTACAATGGCACTAGTGGCCTAGGCAGAAATAAAACTGGACGAAGAGAGCCCATAGAACCTTTCAAAATACAAAAGTATCTTGGGTTTGGGTATGGATTTCCCAACAATGACGACTGACGTACCAATGGACTTTCGAGTGAGCAAGTGCATAATTTGGAAAGTGTCAAGACTATCAAGGAATCCCTTACCGAAACTGACTCCCATGAGTGGGAATTTGGCTCCCAATGATCCTTAAGTGACTATTGCCTCGATGATTTGTTCCTTGAAGTTGGGGAGCTAACCTCTAAATTTTTTTTTTGGAAAACATTTAAAATCGATCAGGCACCGAATAGTCACAGTCCCATTTACCTTCCCCATGGCATACAAACCCCACCATCTAAATCTAAGAACCATCAATTGAATACATCTAAATTGCTAGATGACACTGACAACAACTCTAAGTCATTTATCCCCTACTTTGACAATGAATATGAGACAAGTGAAGGAGAATATTGGATAGAGTCCAATGTGGAATTGGATGCTGATAATTTCATCTACAATATCTCTAAATATGTCTGCATGCTTTTTGCATCCTCCCCTTAATTCACCAACACTAACGATGGCATTTCCCTAGTTTATCCTCAACTAATCGATTGGGACCAACAAGGCCTGTTAGTCTTGGACACCTTTTAGAATGATGAGGCAATTACAGAGTTTATGGGATTACATGAGGGCATACCCAGTGGTGATCACAAGGCAAGATTTTCCATTGATCTAGATTGTGCGGCTTACTTTGACGAGATTGCTTCGTCCTCTAGTCACACAATTAAAAATAAAAATAAAGAAAAAAATGAAATGTCTTTAGGTGAAAATTGAAAGGCACCTTCTGAAGAAAAAAAAGTAAAAAAAAAGGACGTATCTATAGGTGAAAACCTCTCCGAAGCGCCCAAAGATGGAGGACTAGAATTTCTTCCCACAACTCAAGAGAAATTAGCTATGCTCATAGAGGACACCATAGAATACAACATATCAACCAAAAAAGATCCCAAAATGGTCCTCTTTGCTGCATCCTTGACTGAAGAAGAGAAATTAGAATTTCAAAAATTATTTTTCGACCGTAAGATCAACTTTGCATGGTCCTATGCGGACATGCCCGGACTAGACCCATAACTGGTTCTACATCATCTACTATTATTTCCAAATGCAAAACTAGTTAAATAGAAGCTACAAAAAATGCATCCTCAGGTCGCTCTATTAGTCAAGGCTAAGTTGAAGAAACTTCTAGAAATTGGGTTCATATGGTCTATTGACTATGTTGAATGGATATCTAACCTGGTGCCAGTAACAAAGCCAAATGGGATGATCCAAGTCTGCAGAGATTTTAGAGACTTAAACAAGGCATGTCCAAAAGATTATTTTCCGCTACCAAATATAGATATAATTGTTGATCTCATGGTAGGGTATGAGATGCTGTCCCTCATGGATGGTTTCTTAAGCTACAATAAAATTCACATTTCCCCAGAAGACCAACATAAAACAACATTCACTTTCCCTTGGGGTACATACTGCTAGAATGTCATGTCGTTTGGTCTTAAAAATGCAAGTGCCACGTATCAGAGGGCTATGACCACAATATCTCATGAAATGATGCATAAGATAATGGAAGATTATGTGGATGAACTTTTGGATAAATCAGTAACAAGAAAAGACCATCTGAAAATGTTAGACACAATTTTCAAAAGACTAAAAGAATACAAAGTTTGATTGAATCCTAAGAAATGTGTCTTTGGTGTAACATCTAGGAAATTTTTTGGATACATAGTTTCTCAAAGAGAAATTGAGGTCAATCCAGCAAAAGTAAAAGCCATCATGGACATGCCTCATCCCAAAGGAATAAGTGAACTTCAAAAATTTCAAGGCAGGGTGCAATCTATCCGACGCTTCATTGCACAATTGGTCAACAAGTGACAACCATTCCAATATCTTATGTGCAAAGGCATCCCCTTTGTGTGGACAGATAAATTCCAAGAGGCATTTCAACAAATAAAAGACTACCTATTGTTTCCACTAGTCCTTATTCCTCCCATTCAAGAAAAGCCTTTGATATTATACATATTAGTAACAACTTCGACACTAGGGGCATTACTAGGATAGAATGACCATGACGAGAAAGAAAGGGCCATATATTATATTAGTCAGACATTGGTTGGGTATGAGCTGAATTACAAATCAATTGAATGGGCTTGTAGCAATAGTCTTTGTAGCTCAGAAGTTAAGACATTATAATTTAAGCCATCAGACACAACTGGTAGCAAAGATTGATCCCCTCAAATATCTATTAAGTCAGGCAACATTAACAGGATGCTTGACAAAATGGTTAATGATCTTAAGCGAATATGATATTCAATATGTAGAAAGAAAGGAAATAAAGGGACAAGTCATAATAGACCAACTGGAAAACACACCTATACGAAGTGATCACACTTTAGTGGCAAATTTTCCCGATGAGTCAATATTCCATACAAAACCTAAGTCACCTTGGGGACTCTACTTTGATGGATCATATACTAATCATGGCTCAGGGGCAGGAATACTCTTTATCACCCCTTGAAGAGATTCCATTCCTAAATCCTTCTGCATGGCTTTCCCATGTACAAATAATGTGGCAGAATACAAGGAATTCATCATAGGACTTAGAATGGAAATAAAATGGAAAATTAGAACACTTCATGTCTATGGGGATTCTCATTTAGTCATCAACCAAGTTAATGATGACTATGACACTAAGGATGAGAAACTCATGCCCTACAAATGAATGGTTGAAAATTTTTAGACATAGTTTCACACGGTGACTTTTGAACAAGTTCTAAGAGCATAGAACAAGGTGGTATATGCCATGACTATGATTAGCTATCTCCTTGACATTCCAAGCAATATGCCTCACCTAGAATTCTTGGTAGAATAATTGTTGGTCCTTAGCTATGACATTCCAGAATCAGAGATGGTCTGTGAGCTTGTTGGTCCTGATTCTCCCTAGTACCAAGAAATTTATGACTACCTTAAATCCCTAGTACAAAATATGCCATCGTTAGTGACACCCTTTACTGCCGTAGCTTTGATGACACCCTCATTAGATGTCTCAACACCAATGAAGCACACACAACCTTACGTGAAGTACATGAGGGTATATGCCTTGATGAAAACTTGGGAAACAGGCGTCTTGGTGAGACCAAAAAAAAAAGAAAAAAATTGTAAAGAGAAATAATTCATCCAATAGTGAAAACCTAGCAAACAGGCGCTTTGGATAAGTACCATGGTGAAAACCTGGCAAACAAGTGCCATGAGTAGTCAATCATTGCTCCACCATCTACTATCACTTTATCTACCTTGGCCTAAGATGGAACACATTTTCCATCACTACCAAAACACTTGACATGACATCATACCCTACCTCTCATGGTTGACAAATGATTGCCATCAAGTCTTGCATATTGTCCATCCGACATCGCATGCATATCCCTTTTCATGTCCTTTAAAATTGGGAAAGTCTTGGACCTGACTAGGGGATTTTTTTTATCAAGTGACTATAGTGGGTATCATGCCTAGTCTAGGAAATCATAAAAAGTCCTAAAAAATACAAAAACATCATAAAAAGTCCTAAAAAAAGACCAAAAACATCACAAAAATTCCTTGAAAAAAGACAAAAACATCATAAAAAGTCCTAAAAAAAGAAAAAAACATCATAAAAAGTCCTGAAAAGAGACCAAAAACAACACAAAAAGTTTTGAAAAAGGACAAAAACATTATTAAATGTCCTGAAGAAAGACCTAAAAATTGAAAACGTCATGAAGAAACCCCAACAAAGTCAAAATGTCTAGAAAACATAAAAGTGGAGTCATTTCTTATCAAATCCATCAAATCAATCAGTCTTTGTCATTTGTCTGAACTACGTTGTCTCTGTACATTTGCTATGTAGGCAATACTCATCTTTGAGTCCTCAAGACATTAGGTCAGTCCCTTTAGGTTTGTCAAAATAAAATCATGACTCCATCTTTGGTCATCAAGACAAAGTCATTGGTCGTGTCGAACTACGAGGTCTCTGAGTGTATGACATAGGCAAGGCCATTTGTCGATGAGCCCTCGAGGCCGCACTAGGTCATTCCATTAGGGTTCATGACATTACACTAGCACACATGTGAAAAAAGTCTTCAAGTCAAATAAGTCATCTCAAAATAAGCCAATTACTGCAACCAAATTTTGGCAACCATTTTATTCAATTGTATATAGTCGACACAAGTCAATTCAGTCAACTTCAATAAAATTTGGTCAAAACAAGTTACATTATCATAACTAGTCAAACTGTCAACTCTTGGTTATCTCTTAGATGTGTCCTGAAGAATAGCCTCTGTCATTTATGCCTTAGGATGTGTCC
>VDFB02209148.1:0-12545 GCA_007258455.2 Sequoia sempervirens | reverse complement strand
GACCACATTTCTTTGAGGCTTTTTTTCAAACACTTTGTTTCCTTTTCTATGCTATTGCTTATTAGTATGCTTTGATAGATTTTTTCCAAGCATCCATAGCTTGTTTGAAAGCACATAGTTTAGGCTTTTAGCCATAGCAACAAGGAAGTGAACCATTTGATATTCCACCACCATGAGCATCTCACATTTCTTGACGATTTCTTCAAATAGTTCATTCCTTGTTCATGCTATTGCTTACCATAATGCTTTTGATAGATTTTTTCTAAGCATCCATAGCTTGTTCAAAAGCACCTATTTTAGGCTTTTAGCCATAGTATAAAGGCAATGAACTGGCTTATAAAATGCTTTGGATAGACATGTATGAAAAATGTGTTAGCATAGACAAGGCAAAGGAACTCCTTTGAAAAATGCCCTCAAAGAAATGAAGTTCATGGTGATGGAATGCCATGACAATCAAATATTTTTGATTGTCATGGCATTCCATTAGGTCATGAGACCTCATTTCTTTGAGGCATTTTTTCAAAGAGTTCACTACCTTGTCTATGATATTGCTTACTATTATGCTTTTGATAGATTCTTTCCAAGCATGCATAGCTTGTACGAAAGCACTTCTTTTAGGCTTTCAGCCATAGCAACAAGGCAACACTTAAACTATTTGACAAAATGCTTTGGTAGACATGTATCAAAAATGTGGTAGTATAGAAAAGGCGCGAACTCCGTTTGAAAAATGCCTCAAAGAAATGTGGATCTCAGAATGTGCTATTTATCAAGCAAATGCAATTGGCAAATGCCCTTAGTTATTAGTTATGCAATGAAGTAATTGCATAACCTGCTTAGGTTGACTTTTGTAAAAACTATATTGTAATTGAAATTTGTCATCTATCTGATCTAGTTATTAGTTATGTACGGTATACTGCTTTTGAGTTTGAAAGATGCAATGCAATGTAATCAACGCATGAATATAAACTACAAAATTATAAATTAAAGTTCAAACATAAAAATGTCAAGGTTTGCTAATCAACCATTATTGATCATTGATCAATCTGAAAAGTGTGAACATTTTTCTGTGTGGAAGACAAACAAGAAAATAGTGGTTCAAAAATGAGGAATTTGTCTTCAACACCAAGTGAGAAATATTCACAATATGTGCTAGGAAGGAATAAGATCGAGTATGCAAGAACCGAGAATTGCAAAATTGGCTTACGTTTGACTTCCAAACACAAATTTTCACACTTTTCGATGTTCCAACGTAAGTCAAAAAGTATACATGTGCGTAAGTTGTAAAGTATACACTTGAATACATGTAACTCATATCTATTGAACCATGAATTTATAATGCAAATATGGACACCATCAATAAAAAAGATTTGTATTAATCAAATAGCCATGTACGCATGTACATCAATATATGTCAATATAAGTATAAAATATAGTTACAAAAAGCCATATAGGCTTACGAGAATGCCATATAGGTATACAATGTCAAATATATCGAATACAAAATATGTAGAAAATTGCCATGTAGGCATACAACAGAGGGCTCTACATTCAAAATTCATTTCTCTCCATGCTCAAGTTCAAATACAATTTTATTTCCCTTTCCTGTGCGACCCGATGGTGATAAATTTGTCACTCGTTTCTGTTGAGGGGTGCTCCTGCTGCTCCTCCTACGATTTAGCTCCTGGTCAAGTTTTAACTGTTAAAATAAGAAGTAAAGATATTAATATATAGAAATTACATTATAAAAATTCAATATATTTAACAAAAATTTTAACTCACTTACGCCTATCCACAATCACTGAGGGAAATATTTGCACTGGCGCTCGCTCTCGAGCCATGTATAAAACCATCCTAATAAATTAAACTACTAATCAATAATGGCTTTATTTTTCTTACTAGAACTAGTTCATCTATAAATAAACGAATGTAAATTGAAAATGTAGTAATTTTCCCCCATACCTCCCTATCGTATTTCATCGATGATTGTATTGGCAGAGAAACACCGATATCCATTTCCTTTGTTATAAGTTTAAGGTGGTTTCACATCACCAACATCTGAAAATAAAACAACAAATTATTCAATCACAAAATAGTTAATTTAATTTTGAAGTAATGTTTTGAGTTTGAATGATGTGTAATGCAATGTAACCAACAATATGATTATCAATTTTTTAAAAAGCAATAACTTGGAACAATCACATTGAAAAACAAAAGACCCTTTAGGAAAAATTTGAAGTGAAAAAGCGTCAAAACACAATGTAAAATATGACAACCAATATGAGAAGAAGAGATGATCTTAGTCAAAAGGAGCTTTGATAGTAGCCAACTGAGTTAAGTATGACAAATCCAAGTATCACTGTTGCAAGGAATGGAGTAAGAGCTAAATAAAGATATAGCAACAATAAAAAATGATGGAGATAACTTGTCAAGGGCCTATTCTTCAAAACCCTTATTAAATGCTTGTCATAGTTTAAGATATGCAATAAATGTTTGACAATGGAATTAACCTTTTGAGGATGATAGTGATTAAATTGAGGTCTCCTTTACCATGAAAAGATTGAATATTCTTTCTTTGGCCTATCATTATGATTTTTAAGTTTCCTCACTTGAGTTAAATATAATATTCAAGTGTTTATACCAAAGATGATAGAGAAAATAATCATGAAAAGGAGAATATGATGGTGATCAATGACAAGTCAGTGGCACATTTGACAATCGAAAGAGTAGAGGAATGCATAGTGAACATCATGGTACAACTTATGACATAAATTAAGCCACATGGTTGATGTGCTTTTAATCCTTGCATCTAAAGGAAATTTTCTTAACATAAATACTGCTAGGGAATTTCAATGTTGCCATTGTAGTTGGCATTAAAGCTGGTAATTCAACATTGAAAAAATTATCCTTATATAATTCTCTCCGTCTGTTGATTGGTTTGTAACACTTTGATGGTGGCCGATGAACTTAATTATGATTCCTCTCTACATTAGAGGGTTCTCAGATCCTTTGATCCGACCCTTCAATTATCAGAATCAAAATCACTAGCTTCCATATTCAAAAATTCCCAACCAACATCTTCAATAAATTTATCTAGATCATCAGTAATAGTCTTACAAATTGGTCGCCAATTCAAGTTCATTCTACTTTCATAATACTTTATATCCATGGAGTTCATCCATTCCTTGATGCCATCAAGTGAAGATTGAGGAATGGCGTACATATGGAGTACATCTCACTTGAATTATTTGAAAACAATAGCCATATCAAATCCCTTTTTCCCAAGTCCTTCTCTCTCAAGGTTAACAATCTCAATCTCAGTAATAGTGATTACTAAGAAAGGTAATTCCACCAACTCTACCAAAAAATTTACCATAGGAACAATAAAAGTAGAGGATTTGAAAGGAACTCCATGAAAACAAAGCTCTCTAAATGCTATATAAAACTCTAGTTCAAAATATTTTAGATGAGGTTGCTCCCATAGCTCTCTTACTCGCTTGACAAATCCTTGAAACTATGTATTGATTTTATTTTTCCTATCCCTCTCTTATTGTTCTTCCTAAATTTCATCAAGATCATACATTGACCTTCTTTCCCCTCCTAAAGTTTGGACCACATCCATTACCCCCACATAAAATTGGACATCCTTGGTCTTCATGGTTCCCATGCCGTGATATGGTTATGCAAATGAAAATGAAGAAAAGTAATCATCTCCTTATCCATTGGCTAGAAGAATGCATGCTTAATGTTTTGATACATGATATCAGCTCTCTCTTCTACTCTCATGGTTGAATATCAAAATCTAGTATGGTGGGCCTGAGTTCTTAGTCATCTTCTTCCTCTTCCACCAAATGTTGTCCTCGGTCCACATGTCTCATGTTCTTAATTGGCTTTGTTTTGAAAGTTTCCAAGTTTCTCCCTAAGTCACCTCTCAGCAGTAGCTCTACCTTTCCAAACTCTTTCATTGCTATAGATCGTCTTTGGGATTTAGTCATTTGTACCACATGATTGATGTGCTTTAAATCCTTGCATCTAAGGGGTTTAAAACCTTAGGGGCCTTAGATGAGAAAAAGAAGTAATGTTTTTCTTTTCTTTTTATGTGAGGACCTAGTAGTG
Source organism: Sequoia sempervirens (assembly GCA_007258455.2). NCBI lineage: Eukaryota > Viridiplantae > Streptophyta > Pinopsida > Cupressales > Cupressaceae > Sequoia > Sequoia sempervirens. Next base: position 8,432 of record VDFB02209148.1, on the reverse strand, counting down.
AGATAAAAGAGGACTATATAGAAAAATGAAAAAAGAAGACATAAAAATTTATGGACCATACTATATCACCTACATGCTAGCTAACAAGGACATGAATGTAGTAGATTTAGGTATGATAGGGGTATTGCAAGGTATAGTTGAGGAATATATAAGAATGAAGAAGAATTCAATGGATCAAATTAGTGTCAAATGTTTTCCTAAAAGATCTCCCACACCCTATTAGGAAATTTAATCATTTCTAAGCATTTTCCACATCCTATGGGAAAGTTTGAGGAGGCTCCAATAGTTGAGAGTTTAATGAGTAATTATAACTTCTTTCCATGCAATCATGATTAGTTAGAGAACATATAGGGAAACTTGATGAGCTATGCAACAAATGAAGAGAATATAAGGTATTTTGACCTAGTCTTAAGCATCTCCAAGCATCTAGGAGATATTGAAGGAGTCTTGGCTGATAGATAGGGTCGAGGATAGAAGTTTTATTTTTGGTTACATTGACATCATGTAGGACATCCATAGTCTTATTCTTGGTTACATTGACATCACAAAAAATTATATAGGATGGAGTAGAATGTAGCTCTACCTTTGTCAATTCCATGTTAAATTTTTATTATATATAGCTTACTAGTGTAGGAATTCTAAGACAAACAATCATAGTAGGATGATTCTTAAAAGCTTGAATAATAACCTAGTGAACCCATATACTCTTATCACTATATATACACAAATCTAGATTAAACTTAAAATTCATTAGTTAAGTTCTCTTTATTCTATATTACCTCCGTGAATGTTTGAGTAAATCTACTTGCACTCAAAGGTGTTCCCTTGAATCCTTCGACAGTACCCTGTTCAACATCCAAAATCACATATTAAAATACCATTCGTAAAACAATGCTATTAACACATGTGTACTAAATTTAGAATTTTTTACTAACTTTACATACCCCACTGATAGGTGTACTGCAAAAATAAATAGGCTGATGACTAGTATATCCAGGCTCAACGCTATGACCCTGCAATTTTATTAAAATAATAAAACTAAATTAGTTAATCTTGCATTTCACAATCAAAATTTAATAAACTAAATACAATGAAAATGTTAAATTTTTACCTCGATCACAATACCATATGTACTGCTTTAATTTCAGTCAGCCTCTTCCATCCTCAGAGATATTGTTGATACACGACGCTGCTATAGAAGCATATGTATCCTCACATAGCACCCTCCCGGGAGGGCTCAGAGGGTCATCATAATGTAACAAGTGGCTCCACAAGATCACACACATGGTTTTCCCTCGGCCACCACCAAGACTGATTGGCACTGCATAATGGGGCTAGTGTGGTGGATGACACTGAAAGTCAAGGGATGCAATTGATTGCAAAGTCTCTACATCAGCACTCTCCTTTGCAACTGCAGGCATCACAATCTGCTCATGAGGGTGCCTAGCGAGATGTCATCTCCCCTGTCGTGTAGGATCCGGCTGTGCACCGGGCCTATCCTGTGCTGACCCCCCACCTCTCCCCTGAAACTCCCTCATATCAAAATAATTCAGGATTTGGTTCAACACAAACTCATAGTATAATTTCCTAAGAAAATATTGGGGGACTTCACAGTTATTGCACGGTGGGTAATCAAAGACCATATACCATCTGTCATAAAAACGGTTCCTAATCTCTTGGTGGTGGCACCAATGAATAGAAACCTCTTTGCATTGAGGGTGAGATTTTGATTTGTTTTAGGGTCAGTGAATAGAGAGCACAAATGGCCTTTAGTAATCTTTAAATCTTTTACTTGTTTATATGATAATTTGTTTGCATAATATGCCCTCGATGTTTGCCTCCTATTTTGCCATCCAGATATTTGTTGGGTAATTGCATCTACATTTTTTAACAAATCCTTCAATGAATCTACTAGATGTATTCTTTCTGTGGTTGAAGAATTTTGATCACTCAACCTACTAATAAGATCCTCAACTTCTTTTCTATTGTTTTCAATTTCACTCCTCAAATTTTCTTGAGTGCCAGGAGGGTATTGAGAGAATGGTGGGGGAGGTTGATTTTGTTGTTGAGGCTGATTTTGTTGAGGTTGATTTTGTTGAGGCTGATTTGGTTGAGGATTTTCCTCCTCTTGTTGAGGATTTCCTACAAATTAAAAAAAAATCATTCATTTCTAAACTAAAACAAACAAAATCAATTTAAAACAAAAAAATTCATAACAAATACCAAACAAAACTTACCTCTTGCATCTCTTGTCGTCGTGGCACCATATTTGTGAAGAAAATCCAACTGAGGTTGATGAAATGTGAAGAAATCACCTCTCCAACAACGCGAGCGCGTAAAGCAGGGTTTTTGGCCGCGGGCGGAGATGAAAAATAGTAAAAAGCAAATGACAAATGATATTTGGATTCACTTTTTTTTTTGCTTTTAAAAAGACATAACACGCTCAAGATTATGGTGCATTTTTCTCTTGTTTGCACAAAAGTGCAACCATCTGTGCACTTACCCATAGTTCATCACTAATTTTACAATAATACAATAGATCATTATCTAATGTAATCATGAAAGTTTTACTTCCATATAAAAAACTTTACATATTGGTGGAATTAGATGGAACAATCCCTATTGCATGAATCAAAGGTTTTTCGTGAAGGAGTTTATAATAAGAAATTTATTCCCTATCATAACATGGAATAACAAGTGAAGCGAAATAGGGCTTGATTCTAGATAAGAAAATAATAGTTCCCAAAGGATCTCATCGAATAATAACAAAAACTTTAATAGAAAATTCAGGAAGAGTAAGATTAGAAGTATAAAAAAAAAAATATTTTAGGAATTAACGACTACAAATATTAAGATTAAAAAACCATTTTCAATCAATGTATACTTAATGCTCATATAGGTTTAGTGCCAAAAATGATTAGAAGATAAGTAATCTTCTATTAAACCACATTGAAGTGAAGTTTAGATGGAAGAAATGTAATCTCCATAATGTCAGTATATAATACACCCAATTTGGGCAATTATTTCAATAGACTTTGTAAAAGAGGGAATATGGATCTTTTGTATAGAATTATGAAGAAACTCATGATATTAAGGTGAAGTGATGCAGGAGCATCCAGTGGTGTGAGGGCAATCTTGCATCACCCAAAAAGATGCTTTCCATTTATGTTCCTATTGTTTGCTTTTTGTAGATGTTTTTTCATTTCTGGATACCCTTTTCGTCGAATAAGAGTTTCCAACTTTTAGAATTGCTTTTTTGCTTTTTCTGCTCAAATGCTATTTTTAGCAGGTGTCAATTTTAAGGCATGAGAAGAAAAAAATTTCTGGGAAGGTTCTTGATGGAAAAATAAGCACTTTGGTGCAAGAATCAGGTCAAGATTATTCACGGTTTGAAAGTTATTCAAGTTCCAGTTTCTGCTTTTTGCCCTGAAAAACCTTCCGAGTCCAGTTTGAGGCACTAAATGGTCCCGTACGGGCCCAGAAATCATTGGAACCAATGGAGTGGGTTCTTAGCGTGTTCTTCACTCCGAGACCTTTTTGGCAGTGCAAACGGTTCGAAAAACGGAGTCCCGGATCAAAAGTTATGGCTTCCAGAAGTTGGCCGATTTTTGGAAAATTGCCAATTTTTGAATTAGGACTTAGTTTTTGAATTTCAAATTGTAACTTTTGGCACCAAATCGCCAAAAAAATCTTATCTCAAATGTTGTTTTTGGTTCCAAACCGAAAAGGGTCTATTTATGGGCTAGTTTCTGATTTTTGAGTAACTTTTTGGGGAAAAGAGTTCGCATGCTGCGAAAGGGGAATCTGGGTAATTTTCTGTAAGTCTATAATTTGCATGTAATACAAAGCTCAGGGATTTGAGATCCTCTGCATGTAAGAGTCCCATATTTTAATAGAAAATATTATTCTCTATTTTGTGAGTGTATTTCTGTGTCTCGGGTTTGCTCCCTCGTCATGAAGTTTAAATAATATCCCAAAGAGAAATATTATACTAAATTTCTTTTATACTATTATACTCTTTAGTGTTCTTAAAGGAATACAAGAAGTCAACATGAAATACTGGGATTAGATAAAGGAAGAGAAACAATCTTAGTGTTGGTTTGTTAGTTTCACCAAGTGTTATAGGTATTCATTACTACATAAAATTTAAAAATAAGAGTTTCAAGTATAATCATCAACAAAATAAAGGTTGAAATAAGATGGGTCAACAAGGGATAATTCCTAGGTTCGTTAGGAATTCCTACCTATCATGAAAACTAAAGAAGACGGTGGGATGAAGTAAAATACCCACACAAAGATTTCGAACATCAAGGATTGATCATTGTGCATCATTATATACAAAGCTCTAGTCCATTATATCTAGTTGTGGAATTTGTATAGGCAACTTTTAAATTTTTAAAAATGTAAGAGTTGATTTATTTTACTATAATATCCAAGAAATTTATAAAAATAAGAGTAATAAAATAATTATTAAATATTATCTAAATGAGTAAATATAACCATATTTTCATATGGAGGATTTTATATTATCTATAAGATTTGAGATAATAGAAAAAATATGTACAAAGATTAAATCAACTCATTTTCTCCTATTCTTTCATTCTTTCTTTCTTTGTGTACTAGGGTTAAATCTTCATCTAGGTTTGTTGTGTACTTATAAGAAACCTTTGTTCCTTAGTATCATGTTCTTGTACATTGTATGGTAACTTTCATGATAAATATTATGTGCATGTGTCCCTTTGTCCTATCAAATTTTCTTTATGGATATGAGGAAGTTTATTTCTAATTTTTTGGTTTCCTCCTTATCAAAATATTGCTTCAATAATTTAGAAATCATATTTACAAGCTTATATCATCTCTCTCATTTTCTTCTCTTATTTGTACCTTCAATAATGACTAAATTGATTTTACATGACCACCAATGTTAAGTAATGATGCTTTCCCTTTATTACTAGTTGTAGGAAATAAATCTTAGATGCAATCTTTATCAATATTTTTTAAGTCTTTAATGGCACATTTTGTACTAGAGTGCACACTTGTAAATTTAAAATTAAATAGAATTGTTTTAGATTATGTTTTGTGTGCAATCTAGTAATTTGAATGTTTTGATTATTAAAAACTAGATAGATGTTGAATGTTTTTTTATTAATGATATGAAAATATTATTGATGAGTAGATGAATGATTACAACTATTTTAGATTTTTATTCCCTATATCTACATATATTATTTACCAAGGTTTCATTGCTCCTTTAGGTGTACATACATATATATATAACATGGAAAATTCAGATGTTCCACCTGAGCCAGAAGATTTGCTTACAAATACCACTAATGAGATTAAGAAATTGAGAGACTCATTCGAATAGGGTGCAAACCCAGGGGTATATACTGAACCATTCATGTCAATATTACATAGTCTAGAAAAACTAAGAGATGAACTTGAGAGGGCTAGTGCATATTCCCCAGATAGAGTAGCTGTTATTCTTTCCCACATGTGGGAAGAAGTACATGGTGACGTTCCCCTTAAACAAATACATGATAGTGCAACCAAATAAATGATAAAAATCACTTGTTTTCCATTCTATCAAAATGTGTGCAAGGTTATGGGATACTAGGTCACTAGATGTGTCGATCATGTTATGGCCCCATTGATCTACCCATGATTTCTCGCAACTCACATGGTCAATACCCAAACAATGACCAGATTCCATTGTATTTTGTTCAAAAGTTGTATGTTGAGGTCCATTTGGGCCTCAAAGTGAACTACTTGGACATTCCACCATATGTTGGTCAGGGGCATGGTAGGATTGCTAATAGGCCCACCTATCATCGAGAAGATAGACTAGCCCCAGTGTTTAGGGTATTGGTTAGTGAGAGGTCTCTTGCTCTCACCCCAGCTCTAGCCCCCATAGCAGATGAGGTTTTCATTGCTTCCCAAAAGGAAGCAATTAACACTGTAGGTGACATTGTAGTTGCCACCACTAGGATATCTATTGATCATGTAGGTTAGTATTTGATGTCTAGAGGTTCTCGATCTATGCCATTTTTAGCACAATGGACCAGCATGGATCCTTATACAGCAGCGAATATCCCTACTCCCACACAACTTGAGGCACTTACAGGAGATATGGCATGCATGACTCTGCATTGTTTAGCTAAGGACCTCTTTGAGGCATATGCCTTCATTGCATCAGACTATGGGATTGGTATAGAGAATGTTACAGATTGTTTGGGATGCAGAGGTTGTTCACTTATAGGATCCCATCACTCTCATCCTAGCACTAGTGCACGTCAGGAACAAAAGAGGCGTGAACAAAACTTGGAAAATTATCATAGAAAGAAACAAGGTACATGCTTGTTTCTTCTCTCTCTCTCAAGTGTGTGTTTAGGACTTTTATTAACACCTCAATTTGTTTTGCTTATAAATATGCATGCCTTTTATGAAAACCATGTTAGATTTAACTTGGAAACTTTAATACTAAAAAATAGTCATCTTGCATAGGCATTACCTAAATTGCTTATCATCTATTTCCAATTTCTTTTGTTCCATGGAATTCTTAAGTTTAAGAATATTTGATTTTATTTGTTTCAACTCCACTTAAATAACTCATAGTCTCTCACTTTCTTTGCTTGCATGTAAATTCAAACAAGCAGGAAATTCTCAAGCGTAAGTCAACCCAAATCTAGATATTGGATCAAACAAATCCGTTGAAGAACACATGGACCTTGAAGTTAGGGAGGAGACCCAAGTTCAAAAAATGCTTGTTGGAGAGGGGCTGGGATCACTTCCTTCTACTGGTATGGATGAGCATATAAAACTAGTTGTTCAAAACTTCTGTCACTTATAGCATCATGTCTTATCACTTTGTTTGCTTGCATACATAAACTTCACTTATATAGAATCATCTCTCACTTTTCTTTGCAAAATATTTTGTGACATGTAGAAAGGGCTCAACAAGCAGGAAGTTCTCATGTTGAAGTCGAGCCAAATCTAGATATTGGATCAATGAATCCATGAAGAACACATGGACCTTGAAGATAGGGAGGAGGCCCAAGTTCAAACAATCATGTTGGAGAGGGGTTAGGATCACTTCCTTCTACCACTATGCATGAGCATATAAAACTAGCTAAAAAGGTGATGAAACAAATTTCTTATAGAAATTTAGATCATTTACTTGAAATGGATATGGAGAAGCTAAAATGTTATGCCAACCAGCCTTATAATAAGAGAAAGAGGTCAATGACTAAATCTATAAATGGAATAATCAATCATCATTTCAATCATCTTGATACACTTGAAAAAACCCAATTGTTATCACGTTTACTTCTTCGTAATGAGCTGAAAGAGTCATTACAATTGTTGGGTGTACATTCGGACATCAAATAAGAAGAAACACATGGGATTACAAAAGGATATTGCTCAAAATGTTAAAAAGGGTTTAGATTCCATTGGGAAAGGATCTCGATCAGTGGATAAGGCCACTACAAGAAGGGTGATGTTGACATCTATTGTACATCAAGATATAGCAAGAAAAAGAAAAATATCTGCACTTTCAACTGAAATTGGTTATAGTAGAACCACATTGATAAAATATGAAAAAAGAGAAAGTTTTTGGATGAGAGTTTAGAAGGCAATTGGGAAATTATGTGTAGAGCCCCCCATTCTGAGGTTTTTGGCATGATCAAACTCGTCCATCATCAAATACTAGAGATGTTATGAGACACAGGATTGGACCTAGTATTTATGAAAATCATATCAAACATTGGCTAGACATAACACAATTTTAGATGTATATGAACTTTTGTAATGCATATCCTCATATAAAGATTGGGCAAACAATGTTTCAAAGGTTAAAGCCATATTATGTGAAGATAAACAAGTTTTTTGAAACTTGTTGTTGTCGTTATCATATTGAATTTGATCTCAACTATTAGGTGTTTCAAAAGATGAGAGAAGAAATTTGTGGGTTTCAAATTGCACCTCCTAAACAGGCAAGTTTGTTCATAAAGGCTATTTTATGTGATCATGAAAATGGACCTCAAATAAACTACCTAAAAGGAATTTGTGAGACATGTGGAAATTTGGCTAAATTTCCTTCAAGAAATGAGGATAATGACCTAACAAAGACAATAAATTGCAAGAGGTAAGTATTATTTTTAGAGAGTTTATTTGTTTCAATTTGATTAGATTGTTATTTAAATTCTCTAATGTAATGTTTCATTCATTGTGTGGTTTATTACTTATTCACATATTTTACTCACATAGGTACAAGTATGTAAAGTTGCAAACAAATTTTGGGAAAGAATCCACAAGGTTGAACTATCTAGAAGAGGAGATTCCTATTGGAAAATTTATGGAAGATTTTTTAAAATTGATACAACCATACATACAACATTCCTTTTTGCTAAGTGGCAAGCACAACAATTCCA
>VDFB02209145.1:0-12648 GCA_007258455.2 Sequoia sempervirens | reverse complement strand
AAAACCTTGTTCCAAAGGCTCGTCATTTTGAGTATTATTCTCTTCTTGTTTATGCTCTTGAGCGTTATTGTCTTACGTTAGGAAGGGTTGAACGGTTGGTTAAACTTTTGGTTATGAGTTGTTGCGAGAAGGTTAATGCCTCGCATGTTCATGTTGTGGTAATATGCTTTTATGTTTTTTTCAACCCTTTCCTATTTTGGAGATATGTTAAGAGGTCATAGGGAGAGTGGCTCTTCATGGGCGCCGGTGCCTCGGGTAAGAGGAAGTGCCAGGGGAACCCACGTAAGAGTAGTTAAACAAGTGATAACCTAAAATAGAATTTAGGGGGATGGGTAGTAAAACATACAAGATAAAGAAAACTAGATTCCTCGTCTATGCATTAGGGCTACCGTAGACTAGTGATAGACTGAGTAGGCTATGGTCGGCAAAGTCGTAGTCTCGTCTTCATGAGAGATTATCGGCTCCGCATTAGCTACCCTATGGTGCCGGCGCCTCAGTAGGAGGAAGGGCCAGGTGATCCATAGATGGGTGCCGGCGCCTCGGTTAGGAGGAAGTGCCAGGGGATCCCATGAGAGCTATGCGATGACACTCTCCACTAGACATCCTTGTTGTGCTTGTTTCTTGTTGCCTCTGGATATTGTATTTTTATGTTGTTCTGATTTTAGGGTTAGGGAATCCATAGGTGGGTGCCGGCGCCTCAGTTGGAGGAAGAGCCAGGGGATCCCATGAGAGTTATGTGATGACCCTCCCTACTTGACACCTGTCTGATTTGTTCTTGTTTCCTATTGGAATGGTGTATTGAATTGTTGATTCTGAGTTATTATGGAATCGTGTTCTTTATATTGGTTCTGATTTATTTGGATATGTACTTTGGGTGTTGGTTCAGTTCTTCTGGATGTTATCTCTTTTTAATGTTCCTTTGAATTCATGTGATTTGTGATTCATGATTGTTTAGTGTTAGTACTTCATGTTATCGTGATGAGTTCTTGGTTTTACTTGTTATGTGATTTGAGTACGTGGTTGGTTGTTCATTGTATGCTTAAGTTGTACTTGTTCTATATCTTGTTGTGGAGTCGGTCGATATTCATGGTCGGGTTCACTTCCTCGTCACCTCTGAGCACGGGGGGTGAGTTACTTTGTAATTCACATGGTTGGGTGGAACGTGCTCTGCACCTGTTGGGTTCCCCATCCGTGTCTGGTCTTCTCAGTTTTCCGCAGTGCAGATGTTCCAGTGATCAGTTGTACTTCATATTCATTATTCTTGTATCAATCCCCATGTTGGGAAATTCAATGTAATTCATTTGTCAAAGAAAATTGTAATGTAATATTATATCAATGATGTAATAGTTAGGTTCATTTGTAAATCTATTAAGAGATTTATCATGGATGTAATTATGCGATGTTTACTATTCTCGCATCATGGTTATTGGATGTATCAGCATATCGGTTATCATTATAAAAATGATATTGTTACAATCTTCGTACATTACATTTTGTTGACTATGATGTAATATACCATGCCCCGGAGCTCTAAGTGTGTTAATGTATGATGTAATGCTTTATGTGATTATGGTTCCCAATGTTGTACGTGTTTAATTTAATTGTTTAAAAAAATTATTTATTATTTGTGTTCCATAGGGGTTGCCACCGGTAGTCTGAAGGGTTATCGCGTCAGGTTTTGTAATTTGATTAGCAGGCTATTGCGAGATAAAGTTTTGCATAGCATTTATGTTTTGAGTTATATGTTTTATTCGTGATAGTACAACCCTTGCCTACTTGAGATTATGTTAGGGGTCATAGGGAGAGTGGCTCTTCGTGGGCGTCGGCGCCTCGAGTAAGAGGAAGTGCTTAGGAACCCACATAAGGTAGTTAAATGAAGTGATAACCTAATGATAGAATATAGGGATGGAGTAGTAAAAACACACAAGATAATTAAAATTGGTTCCCTCGTCTATGCATTAGGGCTACCGTAGACTAGTGATAGATTGAGAAGGCCATGGTCGGCATAGTCGTAGTCTCGTCTTCATGAGGGATTATCGGCTCCACATTAGCTACCCTATATAGTCTTGCTCGAGGAATAGGAAGGAAGGGAATAGAGAGATCCATAGATGGGTGCGGTGCCTCGGTTGGAGGAGGAAGTGCTAGGAATCCCCATAAGCTATCGCGATGACACTCTCACTAGACACCCTTGTTCTTGTTTCTTGTGTTTGTTTATGAATTTGCCTCTGGATGTTGTATCTTTATGTTATTTTCGGGGGCTATGGAATCCATAGATGGGTGCTGGCGCCTCAGTTGGAGGAACTGCCAGGGGATCCCATGAGAGCTATGCGATGACCCTCTCCACTTGACACCCGTTTGCCTTGTTTCTGATTGCGTCTGGAATTTGTGTACTGAATTGTTGTTTTAGATTTATATGGGGTCATGTTCTATTTATTGTTTTAGATTTATTTGGAAATGTATTTTGGATGTTGTTTCGGTTCTTCTGGATATTGTAATCTTTATGTATGTTTATGATCCTTGTGAATTTTTGTTTATTATTGCTATTCAGTTACTTGTATAATTGGTGATACTTTGTTTAATTGTGATGAGTTTCTTAGTTTTAATTTGTTATGTGATTTGTGAATGTTGATGGTTGTTTAATGTATGCCTTGAGTTGTACTTGTTTTGTATTATGTTGTTGTTGAGTCGGTTTGACATTCATGGTCGGGTTCTCTTCCTCATCACCTCTAAGCATGGGGGGTGAGTTACTTGTAATTCACATGGTTGGGTGGAACGTGCTCCGCACCCGTTGGGTTCCCCATCCGCGTCTGGTCTTCTCAGTTTTCCGCAGTGTAGATGTTCTAGTGATCAGTTGTACTTCATATTCATTATTCTTGTATCAATCCCCATGTTGGGAAATTCAATGTAATTCATTTGTCAAAGAAAATTGTAATGTAATATTATATCAATGATGTAATAGTTAGGCTCATTTGTAACTCTATTAAGAGATTTATCATGGATGTAATTATGCAATGTTTACTGTTCTCACATCATGGTTATTGGATGTATCCTTATCCTTGGTTATCATTATAAATGATATTGTTATAATCTTTATTTTTATTTCTGTTTTGTTGTTGCGATGTAACCTCGCATGCCCCAGAGAACTAAGTGTGTTAATGTGATGTAATGTGCTATGTGATTATGGTTTAATGTTATTGCATGTTTAATTTAATTGTTTAAAAAAATATTTTGCATTATTATTAATGTTCTCACAGGGTTTTACTGTGGGCATTACAACTTGGTATCAGAGCACTAGGATTCATACCACTTGGGCACTATATGTGCTCACTAACTAACCTTATTATTATTTGTCCCTTAGTCCTAGAAGTTTCATTTGTTTTGTTGTGTTTGTTGTGACCCAAAGTTCTTCCGTTAGTCGATCTCAGGAGCAATAGTGCAGGAAAGCCCGATGGAAAGGATAGGACCCTCGATGTAGTGCGCAATGCACCGATATCCTTCCTATCAGGGATGCACTATGAACCCTTGTGTCATTGTGTGATGTGGTTTCCAGTTATGTGAGTTATGTGTGTGATTTTTGGCGTGATCTCTGCATGTTTGTCGTGTGCTTACTCTTATCTATTTAATGGCTTCCTGGAGTAAGCCATATCCTTGGGGGGGAGGATGTAATACCCCCATGTTACTAATACTTGTATTATTATTTCTTACTCTTATGTGTGAGCTTGATTCTATTCTCTGTTGGTGATTAGTTCACCGTCTTGGTGTGGGTGGATGCCTCCCGTATTAGGGAATCTTATTTCCTTTTGTTTACCGGCTTCCAGGAGTAAGCCGATTTTATGAGGGGGAGGATGTAATACCCCTCCTCTTACTGGTAGGATTTAGTATTTTTCAATGCGGTTGTTTGCTACTTGTGACGATGATGATATTGTTTGAGTTGGATAGTTAGACATTTGATGATATTGTATTCCATTAGTAGACATGATTATTTTATAACATTGTGGTTGGTAATGTTAGCTAATTTTTAGAATTATGATATGATGCAGTGATTTAATTAGATATGTTAGGAGATGATTGTTAGTTAGAAATATAATTCATTGATTATGTTATAATTGTTAGAATAGGTGTGACGAAGGACAATATAGCATCACTCATTCGCGAGTGCCCTGCTATGTTGGGATTCCTTCTCACAATGCAGTATTTTGATTTAATGCTTTGATATATATGTATATATGCACATGTACACAACTTCGTTTGTATGCAGGATTGCAGGTACAAGTCTTGATTCCACCTGCTTCGGCAGGACAGGGCGAGCACCAAATAACCCAACGGATAAATGTTGATACAGAGGTGACGATGAAGTCCTCCCGTCCCATGATGTCAGGTCGTCTCATTTGTTTGGTATAGTTGTTTTTGTGTAATTTGTCGTCTTTGTGTGTCGTGTTATGTGTTTTGTCTTAGTTTATTTATGAGGGCATTTATAATTATGATTTATCTTAATGATTGAAATAAATTATTTATTTTTAACATTGAATTAAATGGTATTTAAATATTTAAATAATTTTATTATTTTGAAAATCTTATATTGCAATTAATTAATAATTAAATATTAAATGTGGCTTAATTATTTTAATTAATTAAATTGGTGGTGGATAATTATGAGAATAAATTATTTATAATAAATTTGTAATGTGAGTTGCGAGAAAAGTTGCAAAAATGGAAATAAAAGCAATAAAACAAATAAAAGAAGAAAAAGACAGAGTGGGCCAATAGGAATTGAGAGTTGGGAAAAAGCTTGTTTTAAAGAATTGATTTTTCTTTTAATCTGGGATTTTGGAGAATTTTGAAGGAGGGGCAATATATTTTATTGAAGAATGAATTTTTGGAGAGGTGCTCACACACACAGAAGAACAGAAAGCTGAAGTGCTCCAGAGATTGTTGAGTTCGTTCTGGACTACGGATTGGGATCGGATTCGAGGGCATCTTCAAATTTGCATTGGACTCCAGGTTCCTCTCGAAGTTTCCTCCTACTTTTCTATTTTCTGTTTGTTTCTGAAAAGAAAAATAGATCTTTTTAAAAATAATTTTTGTGAATATAGAAAACTTCTGTTGAATGGAAAACTAGGGCAAATTATTAGATTGAAAACAAAGAAAACCATAGTTAATATTCTGTGCAAAATCTGTCAAATCTAAAAACCTTTGTCTTCGGAAAGATTCAATTTATTAATCTGGGGATTTTAAAAAAGTAATTTTTGTAGAGAATAATAAGGTGTGAAGTTTTATTAATATGATCGTTCTATGTTATTCTCTGTATTTTCCTCTGTTCTTCTTAATATTTAAGAAAATTTGTTTCTCTGTACTCTGTCACTGTTATTTTTCTTATGTTTATGAAAATAATATATATATAATATTTAAAAATATAATGTTTATATTATTTTACTACCCTCTGTGTCTGTAACTGAATAAATTATTCCTCTATAATCTTAAATGTATATATTTTAAGTATATATATATATATACAAATTTCGTATATATATACATATTTATGAATTAAATGATTTGTGCGTATTAATTTATATATTAGAGATTTTATTTAAATCATTATTTATTTTGTTTTATGTTCTGTGGCCGAATCGGCCGACGGCGTCCCGTACACGGGACGGATTTATGTTTCATATAAAATAAAATCTTTTAAAAAAATATATATATATATATATATATATATATATATATATATATATATACATATATACATATATATATATATATATATATATATATATATATATATATATATATATATATATATATATATATATATATATATATATATATATAGTATATATATATATATATATATATATATATATATTAACATTATACATTCAACTTTGGTTTAAGTGAATTTCAACCTACTAAATTTATGTGGCCGCCGACGGCGCACCGTACCTGTGAGCGGATTCATGTTCTGATGATATAAATTTAGGTTTTGATTTAATTTTTATATGGAACCGAAGTTTTTATTTATTTTATTATGTTTATGTATGGGGAGTGGGGGCGATGGTTGGCCGTACCCCCGCCCCTGCCTGTGCGGCCAGGCTATGTACCAGCAGTCCTTACGGACTGCTGTGTACAGCGGCCTTTAAGGCTGCTGTGTACAGCAGCCGTAAGGCTGCGTACAGCCTGCGGCCTGCGATAAGGGCCGACGGCCCTATGTGTATTTCGGTCTAAAATTTAATGTATTTCATTTATATTTCGGTGTTTTAAAATTTAATTTAATTTAAAATTTAATTTATTTGTTTTTATTTATATTTTGTGTTTAATATTTATGTGTTTTAAAATTTAATTTAATGTAAAATTTAATTTATTTTTCAATTTATATTTTGGCGTTATATATATATATATATATAGATATTTCGGTGTGTATTTTGCTTAGTTTATTAAATGTTTATTATGGGAATTTATAATATTATTAAAAAATATAATGATTATAATTTATTTCATTTTAAAATATTATAATTGGAATTTATGATATTATTAAACATAAGGATTATAATTTATTTTATTTAAAATGAAATTATGATTATTATATTTAATATTTTTGGTTAGTTTATAACGTAATTCTTTTTATTGTAAAAAAATTTTAGGATTAACTTGTATTATATGCAAATAAAGGGTATTACTTTATTTTATGGGATGAGCAAATAGTTTAAAAACTAGTATCTGCTTTAAGTTGTTATTTGGGAAATTTTATTGTACGTGAAGTAATGGGGATTATTTTTAAATATAACTAAACCTGGATTACTTTTAGCACTTTGGATGTATTATGAAACTGGGTTAATTTGTGATTTTGATTATGTAATCGAGTGAGTCATTTTTCTTAACTATGAAATCATGCAGTCTTGTTATCGTCTTCTTTTCTTTATGGTTGTGAGTTTCACTCAGAATGTGGAAACCTGTTGCCAAAGTGTGAAAACCTTGTTCCAGAGGCTCGTCATTTTGAGTATTATTTTCTTCTTGTTTATGCTCTTGAGCGTTATTGTCTTACGTTATAAAGGGTTGAACGGTTGGTTAAACTTTTGGTTATGAGTTGTTGCGAGAAGGTTAATGCCTCACGTGTTCATGTTGTGGTAATATGCTTTTATGTTTTGTTCAACCGTTGCCTGTTTTGGAGATATGTTAAGAGGTCATAGGGAGTGTGGCTCTTCGTGGGCACCGGCGCCTCGGGTAAGAGGAAGTGCCAGGGGAACCCACGTAAGAGTAGTTAAACAAGTGATAACCTAAAAATAGAATTTAGGGGGATGGGTAGTAAAACATACAAGATAAAGAAAAATGGATTCCTCGTCTATGCATTAGGGCTACCGTAGACTAGTGATAGACTGAGTAGGCCGTGGTCGGCATAGTCGTAGTCTCGTCTTCACGAGAGATTATCGGCTCCGCATTAGCTACCCTATGGTGCCGACGCCTTAGTAGGAGGAAGGGCTAGGTGATCCATAGATGGGTGTCGGTGCCTCGGTTAGGAGGAAGTGCCAGGGGATCCCATGAGAGCTATGCGATGACACTCTCCACTAGACATCCTTGTGGTTCTTGTTTCTTGTTGCCTCTGGATATTGTTATTTTTATGTTGCTCTGATTTTAGGTTAGGGGAATCCATTGTGGGTGGGTGCCGGCGCCGCTTGAGGAAGAGCCGTGATCCCATGAGAGATAAGTGTGATGACCTCCTACTTGACACCCTGGCCTGATTTGGTTCTTGTTTCCTATTGGAATGGTGTATTGAATTGTTGATTCCGGAAAGGTTATTGATGGAATCGTGTTCATTATATTGGTTCTCCGATTTATTTGGAAATGTACTTTGGGTGTTGGTTCGGTTTTTCTGGATGCTTTCCTCTTTATGATGTTTCTTTGAATTCTTGTGATTGGTGATTCATGATTGTTAAGTGTTAGTACTTCATGTTATCATGATGAGTTCTTGGTTTTACTTGTTATGTGATTTGAGTACGCGGTTATTGTTCATTGTATGCTTATTGTAATTTCTGTTCTATATCTTGTTGTGGAGTTTCCACGATATTCATGGTCGGTTCACTTCGCCACCTCCGAAGTACCCGTGAGCTACTTTGTAATTCATGGTTGCGGAACGCGGTTTGCACCTGTTGGGGGCGATAAAGTTCCAATGATCTGCTGGTAATTTCATATTCATTATTCTTTGCATCAATTCCATGCCGGGGAAAATCAACGTAATCCATCTGGTCAAACAGCAACCAGCACGTAACATTATGACCAATGATGCAATAGTTGTCCGATTGTAAATCTATTAAGAGATTTATCATGGATGTAATTGGCGCGATGTTTACTCTCGCATCATGGTTATTGGATGTATCCTTATCCTTGGTTATCATTATAAATGATATTGTTATAATCTTTATTTTTATTTCTGTTTTGTTGTTGCGATGTAACCTCGCATGCCCCAGAGCTCTAAGTGTGTTAATGTGATGTAATGTGCTATGTGATTATGGTTTAATGTTATTGCATGTTTAATTTAATTGTTTAAAAAAAAAAATTATTTGCATTGTGTGTGTTCTCTGGGGTTTGCACGACGGGCGTTACAGAAGGGTTGTACGTGGGTTTTGGCAATTTGATTATGAGCTATTGCGAGATGGATTTGCCTTGCTTGTTTATGTTTTGAGTTATATGTGTTATTCGTGATAGTACAACCCTTGCCTAGTTTTGATTTATGTTAGGGGTCATAGGGAGAGTGGCTCTTCATGGGCGCCGGTGCCTCAGGTAAGAGGAAGTGCTTAGGGGAACCCACATAAGAGTAGTTAAATAAGTGATAACCTAAACAATAGAATATAGGGGGATGGGTAGTAAAACACAGAAGATAATTAAAATTGGATTCCTCGTCTATGCATTAGGGCTACCGTAGACTAGTGATAGACTGAATAGGCCATGGTCGGCAAAGTCGTAGTCTCATCTTCATGAGAGATTATCGGCTCCACATTAGCTACCGTATGGTGCTGGCACCTCAGGTAGGAGGAAGGGCTAGGAGATCCATAGATGGGTGTCGGTGCCTCAGTTGGAGGAAGTGCTAGGGAATCCCATGAAAGCTATGCGATGACACTCTCCACTAGACACCCTTGTTCTTGTTTCTTGTGTTTTGTTTTGTAGTTGCCTCTAGATATTGTATCTTTATGTTGTTTTCGAGGGCTAGGGAATCCATAGATGGGTGCTGGCACCTCAGTTGGAGGAAGTGCCAGGGGATCCCATGAGAGCTATGCGATGACCCTCTCCACTTGACACCCATTTGCCTTGTTTCTGATTGCCTCTGGAATTTGTGTACTGAATTGTTGTTTTAGATTTATATGGGATCATGTTCTATTTATTGTTTTAGATTTATTTGGAAATGTATTTTGGATGTTGTTTCGGTTCTTCTGGATATTGTAATCTTTATGTATGTTTATGATCCTTGTGAATTTTTGTTTATGATTGCTATTCAGTTACTTGTATAATTGGTGATACTTTGTTTAATTGTGATGAGTTTCTTAGTTTTAATTTGTTATGTGATTTGTGAATGTTGATGGTTGTTTAATACCGTAAGCTTTGAGTTGTACTTGTTTTGTATCATGTGGTTGAGTCGGTTTTGACATTCATGGTCGGGTTCACTTCCTCGTCACCTTTGAGCATGGGGGGTGAGTTACTTGTAATTCACATGGTTGGGTGGAACGTGCTCCGCACCCGTTGGGTTCCCCATCAGCGTCTTGTCATCTCAGCTTTCCACAGTGCGGATGTTCTAGTGATCAGTTGTACTTCATATTCATTATTCTTGTATCAATCCCCATGTTGGGAAATTCAATGTAATTCATTTGTCAAAGAAAATTGTAATGTAATATTATATCAATGATGTAATAGTTAGGCTCATTTGTAACTCTATTAAGAGATTTATCATGGATGTAATTATGCAATGTTTACTGTTCTCACATCATGGTTATTGGATGTATCCTTATCCTTGGTTATCATTATAAATGATATTGTTATAATCTTTATTTTTATTTCTGTTTTGTTGTTGCGATGTAACCTCGCATGCCCCAGAGAACTAAGTGTGTTAATGTGATGTAATGTGCTATGTGATTATGGTTTAATGTTATTGCATGTTTAATTTAATTGTTTAAAAAAAAAAATATTTGCATTGTGTGTGTTCTCTGGGGTTTGCACGACGGGCATTACAACTTGGTATCAGAGCATAGGTTCATACACTGGGCACTATATGTGCTCACTATGTAACCTTGTGTGTTGTCCCTTGAGTCTAGAGTTTCATTTGTTTTGTTGTGTTTGTTGTGAACCCAAGTTTCTTCCGTTAGTCGATCTCAGGGCAATAGTGCAGGAAACTGATGGAAAGGATAGGACCCTCGGTGTAGTGCGCAATGCACCGATATCCTTCCTATCAGGGATGCACTATGAACCCTTGTGTCATTGTGTGTGGTGTGATTTCCATTGTTGTGAGTTATGTGTGTGGTTTTTGGCGTGATCTCTGCGTGATTCTTGTGTGCTTACTCTTATCTATTTAATGGCTTCCTGGAGTAAGCCATATCCTTGGGGGGGAGGATGTAATACCCCCATATTATTAATAATTTTTAATATTATTTGTTACTCTTATGTGTGAGCTTGATTCTATTTTCTATTGGTGATTAGTTCACCGTCTTGGTGCGGGTGGATGCCTCCCGTATTAGGAAATCTTATTTCCTTTTGTTTACCGGCTTCCAGGTCTAAGCCGATTTTCTGAGGGGGAGGATGTAATACCCCTCCTCTTACTGGTAGGATTTAGTATTTTTCAATGCGGTTGTTTGCTACTTGTGACGATGATGATATTGTTTGAGTTGGATAGTTAGACATTTGATGATATTGTATTCCATTAGTAGACATGATTATTTTATAACATTGTGGTTGGTAATGTTAGCTGATTTTTAGAATTATGATATGATGCAGTGATTTAATTAGATATGTTAGGAGATGATTGTTAGTTAGAAATATAATTCATTGATTATGTTATAATTGTTAGAATAGGTGTGACGAAGGACAATATAGCATCACTCGTTCGTGAGTGCCCTGCTATGTTGGGATTCCTTCTCACAATGCAGTATTTTGATTTAATGCTTTGATATATATGTATATATGCACATGTACACAACTTCGTTTGTATGCAGGATTGCAGGTACAAGTCTTGATTCCACCTGCTTCGGCAGGACAGGGCGAGCACCAAATAACCCAACGGATAAATGTTGATACAGAGGTGACGATGAAGTCCTCCCGTCCCATGATGTCAGGTCGTCTCATTTGTTTGGTATAGTTGTTTTTGTGTAATTTGTCGTCTTTGTGTGTCATGTTATGTGTTTTGTCTTAGTTTATTTATGAGGGCATTTAGAATTATGATTTATCTTAATGATTGAAATAAATTATTTATTTTTAACATTGAATTAAATGGTATTTAAATATTTAAATAATTTGATTATTTTGAAAATCTTATATTGCAATTAATTAATAATTAAATATTAAATGTGGCTTAATTATTTTAATTAATTAAATTGGTGGTGGATAATTATGAGAATAAATTATTTAAAATAAATTTGTAATGTGAGTTGCAAGAAAAGTTGCAAAAATGGAAATAAAAGCAATAAAACAAATAAAAGAAGAAAAAGACAGAGTGAGCCAATAGGAATTGAGAGTTGGGAAAAAGCTTGTTTTAAAGAATTGATTTTTCTTTTAATCTGGGATTTTGGAGAATTTTGAAGGAGGGGCAATATATTTTATTGAAGAATGAATTTTTGGAGAGGTGCTCACACACACAGAAGAACAGAAAGCTGAAGTACTCCAGAGATTGTTGAGTTCGTTCTGGACTACGGATTGGGATCAGATTCGAGGGCATCTTCAAATTTGCATTGGACTCCAGGTTCCTCTCGAAGTTTCCTCGTACTTTTCTATTTTCTGTTTGTTTCTGAAAAGAAAAATAGATCTTTTTAAAAATAATTTTTGTGAACATAGAAAACTTCTGTTGAATGGAAAACTAGGGCAAATTATTAGATTGAAAACAAAGAAAACCATAGTAAATATTCTGTGCAAAATCTGTCAAATCTAAAAACCTTTGTCTTCGGAAAGATTCAGTTTATTAATCTGGGGATTTTAAAAAAGTAATTTTTGTAGAGAATAATAAGGTGTGAAGTTTTATTAATATGATCGTTCTATGTTATTCTCTGTATTTTCCTCTGTTCTTCTTAATATTTAAGAAAATATGTTTCTCTGTACTCTGTCACTATTATTTTTCTTATGTTTATGAAAATAATATATATATAATATTTAAAAATATAATGTTTATATTATTTTACTACCCTCTGTGTCTGTAACTAAATAAATTATTCCTCTATAATCTTAAATGTATATATTTTAAGTATATATATATATATACAAATTTCGTATATATATATATACATATTTATGAATTAAATGATTTGTGCGTATTAATTTATATATTAGAGATTTTATTTAAATCATTATTTATTTATTTTTATGTTCTGTGGCCGAATCGGCCGACGGCGTCCCGTACACGGGACGGATTTATGTTTCATATAAAATAAAATCTTTTAAAAAAAATATATATATATATAT
>VDFB02209144.1:0-19485 GCA_007258455.2 Sequoia sempervirens | reverse complement strand
ACCACTCTCTCCCACCCCCTCCCACCCACTCCCACCCTCTCTCCCACTCTCTCCCACCCTCTTCCACCCTATCTCCCACTCTTCAGCTCTCTCCCACCCTCTCCCATCCTATCTAATGCTCTCTGACTCTCTCCCATGTTCTCCCACTCTCAAATAACTCTCTTCCACCTGTTAGAACTACAAAATTCTGGATAATTTACATGTTGTTCATACTCATAATTTTCCAAATAAGTCCTTCCATGAACATATTTTCCCCTTTCTAGCCATATAATCCCAAGAAATCCATCTAGGTCTAAGTATTTTACATTATAGTCCATATCGGCATGAGATTATCAAGGTCTCCCCGCCCCACAATGCATTCTTGTTAATATATGTTTGTTGTTTCCTATTGGAAAGACCTCAGAGATGTCACAACAATTGAAATTTACCTACACGCACCTATTGGCAGGACATACATATTGTCTTGGTGACAGAAGATTCATATCAGCCAGATAAAGACTTTGGGGTGAGGTCTTACCAATCGCATTATGTCTCATCGACTAGCTTTGAATGATGTATCATCAAGAGTTATGTCTTCAGTATGTGGGGTTGCCGAATGATTCATGTCTTATCGACCGGTGATAGAAGGGGCTTACGGGTGAGAAATTTTTCATCAGAGAAAGGTCTTGGTGAATGCATTAGGTCTCGCTGACAAAACAAAAAAATATTCTATCAGTGTGAGGATTCTTGTCGCTGAGACATATAAGCTTTCTCCTTGATGAAACAACATATCAACGTGACATTTGAGTTAGTAAGACTGTATAACCTTACCCCAGTGATAACCTTTGGTAGAGTACATTCACATTGTCGGTGAGATTGGAGCCACTCGCTAAGACATCTGTCTGATGCAAAAGTTTCTCACCGAGATGTATATCCTTATCGGTGGTCAGTGAGACAATAAGATCTTGCCAAGACCTTATGTCGATAACCACTCGTTTGGCCAAAAAATGTCCACGTGCACATGGTTGGGGAGACAAGTCCCATTCAGTGATACCACATACGAAAGACATAACTCTTGTTAATACATCACTCTATGTGATAGTCGCTAAGAAATAATGCAAGGTAATACCTCACCCCAAAGTCTTTGTCTAGCCAAATATAATCCTTTTGAGTCACCGAGACAATGAAAATGTCCTACCAATAGGCACCTGCGTATGAATTTCAATTGTTGTGACATCTTGAGGTCTTGCCGATAGGCAATGACAGAAGTATATAAACAAAAATGCATTATGGGTCAAGGAGACCTTGATAATCTCATGTCAATATGGACTATTATGTGAAATACTTAGACCTAGATGGATTTTATGGGATGAAAATGGGCAAAATGTCAACAAAATATTATTATGAGAGGCCTTGAACATACAGTGAGGACTCGAATGAAAACTTAGGGATATGAAAAGCTTGTGAAATTATACATAATTTTATAGTTCTAACAGGGGTTGGGAGGGAGAGGGTTGAGAGAGGGAGATAGAGAGACCTAACAGAGGGAGAGGGGGTAGGAGGCAGAGGTTTGAGAGAGAGAGAGACCTAAGAGAGGGAGAGGGGGTAGGATGGAGAGGGTTGAGAGGGAGAGAGAGAGACCTAATAGAGGGAGAGGGGGTAGGAGGGAGAGGGTTGAGAGAGAGATAGAGACCTAAGAGAGGGAGAGCGGGTAGAAGGGAGAGGGTTGAGACAGAGAGAAAGAGAGACCTAACAAAGGGAGAGGGGGTAGGAGGTATTAGCTCTCAAAAATGCGGGTAAGGATACCTCAAGAGGCTTCCAATCTCTTGATACGTTTTAGGGTAATAGACAAGATTAAATGGCTTAAACTTTCTACTCTTCTGGTGCTAATAAACCTAGGTGGGTGTACCTAAATGAATTGAGCAGACTTAACTTTTGATCTTCTATTCTTGCAGTGATTTGTCCATGATGGTAGATGGAAATGGAAAAACTAAAACAAATTTGGTATAAATTGTATACCAATATTAAAACTAAAACCTAATATGCTTAGTTAATAGAAAAAATGAATAAATCTTAATGGTGAAATGTAGGGACTAATGCCTTATTAGGTGTGCAGAGTCAAATGAAATCTTAAATGAGTGCCTTCCTTCTGGAGGACATTTAAATTGTTTGGCATATTTTTATTTATAACTTTAGTATAAACATGCAAGACTGTGATTATTAAGTTATTCTTATTGATCTAAATGAATTTCCCTGATTACTGTGATTAATTAAAAGGATTTAATCCTTCCTTGAAAGAACCTATCAACCAATCACACAAATACAACAAATGTGTACTGATAAACTGAACATAAACTTGTTATGTCAATTTAATTAACCAGACAATATCCATCTTAGAGACAACTTAAATAATTCTTTCAATAAATGCAACAAAACAATCCACACCCGAAATACGCCAGCAAATCAAATGATTCTCATTGATATCTCCATGACTTCAAAACATGCAACAAAGTCTCAAATATGTGAAACATTGTGTTCCACAGTATATCTTCTATCTTCTATCCTATTCTACTTATCGCTCGTCATTTTGTTTCCAAAATGAAAATTTATACATTGAGAACACGAAAGGCCATATCCTTTCAAAAATTGAAAAGTCACATTTTACAAAACAAAAGATAGAAGATAATTAAGCTCTATTTATCCACAAGTAATTTTTAACAAGATTATCCAAATAATCCTAGCGCTCATATGTGTCTGCATCTCCAATAGCATTCTGAATCATGATCTCCATCTTCATCATTTCCTCATTCTGCTCGCTTAGTTCTTCCAATGTTGTTTCCTCCACAAAAGTTGTCTTCATGAATTCATTCAGCATTGACTCACATTCATTCTTCCATCCGGTGGCTTCTTTCAATTCCCCTTTGTCATCAAAAAATTTGATCATAGTTTTCCTGGCAGCTTCTAACAACCCCTATTCATCCCCTTGTAGCTCAACATAGAAGATTTGACGACGATTCACAATATGATTGGCAGCTTCAAGTGTTGCACTACTAGAAACATCACTTTGGGCTATTTCATGCAACTTCTCCATAATTCGTCCATCCATCCTTGTATGTTCTTTCAATGCAGCAAGAGTATGAGAGTATTTTCCCCATAATTTATTCAACCAACATGTCAAATTATCCTGCCTCTTCTTGACAATTGCTGCAATTGCATCATGCTTTCCCTGAGAATAAGCACTTAATCCTACCCAATGATCTTTTGCCTAAGAAATTTCTCCTTGAGTAATCATTTTGGTTGGCCCCATTGAAATACCAACCAAATCTTTTAGTTTCTCATTCTCTCTCAACATTCTTTCATTATTCGCCTTGTACATTTCTCTTTCTTTTATCAGCAACTGAATTTGTAGTTTATTCAACTTTGCAATATTGACCTCAATTTCAGCAGTAGCTACAGGATCAACCTCTCCAACTGTTAGAGTCATGACATGGCCAAATGCCTTCTCTATGTCAATTACCACTAATTTCATGTGGGGTGGATATAAAGCCCATATCATCAATGATCGTTCATCAGTATTGTACTTAGAGCCTGCATACACCTCTGTCAACTTTTCCTTGTCAAGCTTGTGTATAGCATTACTATCCTTCAAGAAACTATCAAAGACCAATGTAGAGTTCAAGTCAAGGCCAAGAAAGATCATAACACTGGCACTCTCCAATAGTTTCCTCCCTTTTTCAGGAGTCATATTTTTCATTTCATCGTCCACTCACTTTCTCAATTCACCCAATAATTTCTCTTCATTCCCTGAAGTAACATCATCAACATTTTCTCTTATTTCCTTCCCCTTTTGCTTGTATAAGAATGCCTTGAAATCTGGGGAATTTATAAACTCATCATCAAAGAGAAATGATATGTACTCCATGTTCCTTGCATCAACATCACCACTTTCAATACTATGTTCTCTAACTGGGAAAACATACTATTGAGTCCTCAACCTAGATACCTTTTCTAGTTTACCCTATGGCACATTACCCTTTGGTGTTTTCTCCCTTGAAGACAATTGGTCTGCCTCCAGCAACCCTTGGTTATATCTCTCAACCACCATTGTAGCTTCATCTTCATCCAAATTCTTGATCATATCATCAAAAGGATAGGGTACATGTTGATACCCTCCATATTTAATCTTCTCTTTGGCTAAATTGATATATTATTTAGGGTCAAAGTTCTTCCTGGGTGGTCCTCTTTTCATATTATAATGCAACAATCTATCAAGGATTGAATTGAATCCCTCCTTAGCCAACATAGTGAAATCACCAAAACACAAGGTACTAGGCATAAAAGCCTGCTTCCCAAAAGAGCTAAAATGCATCACACTGCAGTAATCCATCTATCTGACAATCTCCAAATATGCAACTCTGTTTGGAACTATCCTTGGTAGAATGAAAGGGAATCTTCAAATCCATATACTCTGATCACTATAGCTCCCTCCAAACAATACCAATCTCCCTAGTTATGATCAATTGGCCCATTGAAGTTTTTGGCTGTAGGAATCTGTTAATCTCATTAGTCAATGAATAATTACAAGGATATTTATACAATTTATACAATTTTTTTACAAAATAATCTTCAAAATGAATGAAACTGGAACTAGAAAACCTCCTGTCCCAAATAGCAGTCCACAACTGAACAGGCAATGCTTCACCCTCCTTACCAACTTGAGAAATTCTCACCTCTAGAGGCCATACTCCTAACTCGGACTGTCCAAAATACAACACCAAGTGCATCAACAATGAATAGTGTCTAAGATGAACAATAGATGATCCGCTCTTGATAGCCATCAACCCTTAATCAAGTCCCCTAGAAATGTATGAGGCATAGTAAAATGGCCTAGAATTGTGATATTGGATATCTGCTGTGATAATCATTGGCACAATTGACATGAATTCTGGTGCATCCATTCGCAACACCTGACACACTAAGAAATATGTGTACTTGATATAGGGCTCAAAAAAATCCACAGGATAAGGAGGCCCCTCACTATCTTGCAGAGGTTCTAGCTTGTTTCCCTATTTAACCCTATGAATTGGCAACCTCCAACCCTTGTAGATTGTATCCATTTTTGAAATTCCTTCTCCAACTCTTCACAATTGATCTCCTCATTGTAGAACCCTTCCAATTTGAAAACCTTACCTATTGCTTCTTTTGACACATATATCTATGGTTTTCCAAATGGGTCACATATAGCTTTATGTTTTGGGTCATAATGATCAGCTAGTAATTTTCCTAATTCTGCATTCATGAATACATTAGGGCACACTAGTTTCCCTATATTCAGTTTCCATGGATTACAGACTGGTTCAAAATGGTTTCTTCTATGATAGTGAAAATTGAAAAGTTCATACCCTCTTACGGCAGTCTAGACATCACCTATGAACTTGCATTTATCATCTAACTTATCAACTTTTGCCCTAAGTTGCACATAACTTCTGGATTTAGGCCCTGATTTAACCTCCGTTCAATCCCCTCCTGTTCTCTGTTAACCATTTGTTTCTTTCCCTTTGACTGACTAATCTCACCAAGCTTTTTACCCTTGGCTTTTCCAGAACCAAAAGACTCCATTCTTCAAGACTACAGAACTTAAAATTAGAAGGCTAAGATGCAATTACTTATAGTATTATGCTCAAGCTCCTCAGATTGAAAGAAGTCTCGGTTCTCTGTTCACCTTGCCAATTCTTCTACAATCAATTCGTTACTGCAGAATTGATTAAACCTTCACTGTTATATCCCGTCATGCCATTAATGAAGCACAAATGAAGGCTTGTTTGAAACTGGCACTATCACATCAAATGTCTTGTCAGTGAGAGATTTTCAAATCTTGGGCTGAGTCCTTTTGCATCGTTTACTTAACCTCTCACCAAGACATTTTGTGGTCTTACTGACACCTGGAATCAAACTGATGACAACCGCTTCTATTTTTCATGTCGTTGAGACAATTCCAAGTTGAGGATATGTTACATAGACTTCACTGTGTCCCATCGATATGCATTCTTCAAGTCATCCTCCATTTGTTGAGACAAAATCACCCCTTCGCCGATGAAAACACACTTCAGCGTGACCATTGAGTTTCTCACCAACAAAATAAATCTTACCCATGAAATAAATCCATCGGCAAGACTGTGAATCTTTGAAAAGACTCATATCGATACCAAATGTCTTGCCGAACCCATTCCTCTAGATTGCTTCATTCGGTGAGACTCACCCTGAAATACTCTATCAGTATAACTTTCAAACCTCGGTGAAACTTAGGCCGAAGACTTCTTCTCCTAGCGATGCATATCTCTATTGGCATAACTTTTGAATCGGCAAGACTCCATAGCTTCTCCCTGATAGATTTTTGATGAAACCCCTTACACCTTATTAGCAAGACCCGACACCTTTGTCAAGACATTACTTTGATACACTTTAGTCTTATTGATACACATATCCCTATCGCCTGTCGGAAAGACAATTCAAACTCGCCAAGACCTCATCCTGAACACCTTTAGCTTGGACAATATACTTCCACATGCGTTGGTTGGTGAGACACAATGTATTCACTATGACTTCACACTGATACTAATCAGTTTGGCCGAAATGACCCTTCTACATGCTAGTCGATAAGACATATTGAATTCATCGTGACATTACATCAATGCCCCAGCCTTTTTGCCAATATATGTTTTTATATGTCAGTTGGCAAGAAAAAATACTTCACTATGACCTCATCCCAAATACCTTTCTGATGCTGATTTGAATTTTCTCTATCACTGAAACAAATGGAGTGTCCTACCGATAGTCTGCAACAAACATACATTACTAAAAAATACAGGTCGAGGAGACCTTCACTCTGTCTTGTTGATATGGGTCTTACAATGAAATATGAAGGACTAGATGGATTCAAATGGATCACATGACAGAAAATAAGCAAGACAATACAAAGAGGGAATTTTATGCTCATAATGAGGACTTATTTAGAAACTCAAGAATGTAATTGACTATGAAAATTTCAAAATTTTACAGTTCTAATAGTGGCTCTATCTGGGGATGAATGATGGTAAAATCATTGCAAGGATCCAGACTTCTGGGTGGGTAGACCAAACTCAAGATGATGGAGCATGTGAGGATGATGGAACAGATGGCATTGGAAAAGAATGAGACCCTACACTACTGTACATGGAAAATTATTTTGAAAGAAGGAAAATCAGGATTTTCCATGTACTGCAAAGTCTTATTCCTTTTATTTCCTAAACTAATGTGCATGGAAAAGAATTTTAAAGAGGATTATCAAGAGTTGTACATGCACTGGCAACCCTTAATCCTCTATGTTACTAAAGAGAAAAATTGTTTCAGAAATTGCCCATGTACAGGTAATTCCTGATCTTCACCAGCCATATTCTACAGATAGTATAAGTCTTCGCCTTTCTTTCCAACCACCAGAAAAGGTCCTAACCACAAAGCTTCAAACTTCCCATGTTTTCCTTTTTCCTAGCACCTAGCATTCCACATCAGTACCAGATCACTTTCTTCAAATTTCCTATTCTTTTCTTTTTTGTCAAATAGATATTTAATCTGTGTCTGTAACTTTATGTTTTTATTTTGAGCCACTCTCCTTATTTCATCCAGTTCAACTAGCTGCTCCATTCTTTCCTACATAGGTTCAGGAATATCCAAATCTTCCTAAAGGACAAAATTGTAGACTGGTAACAAGTTCTACAAAGGCATCCTAGCTTGTATTCCATACACTAACTCAAATGGGGACTTCCCAATTGCCTTCTTCACCGTAATTCTATCAGACCATATAGCCAGTCTTAATTTTGAATCCCAAGCCTTTTTGTTTTGACCTAGCATCCTTCTTATAATCTTCAAAAAACTTTTATTGCTAGATTTTGTTTGACCATTAGCTTGTGGATGGTAAGGGGCTGCATATGAAATGGTGATACCATATGTGCTACAGAAGTTCTTGAATTCATCTGATCTGAAACACATCCCATTGTCAATGATCAATCTTATTGGTGTACCAAATCTAGTAATGACATTGTCCATTAAAAAATTTGTCACAACTCTACTTGTAGCCTATTTAGTTGGGATTGCTTCTACCCATTTAGTAAAATAATCAGTGGCCATCAGTATCCATGTATGTCCACCATTTGATTTTTCTTGTACTTCTCTAATGAAATCAGTTCCCCATTGATGGAAAGGAGCATCAGCCTGCATGGGTCGAAGTGGCAAAGCTCCCTGATACTTTAATTTTCTAGAGAACTTATGGCAGGCTTCACATTTTCTTACATTGGTGAAAGAGTCATTAAAAACCTTGGGCCAGTAATACCCTGCTCTAAGAATTTTATGCACAGTTGTCTTTGCTGAGTAATGTCCCCCACAAAATCCTTCATGCATCTCACTTAAGACACGCTTGGCTTGAGATTCATCCAAACACAATAATAATATACCATCCCTATTTTTCCAAAACAGATCTCCATCCATGAAAACATATTTAGATGCCTGCAACTTCAATGTTCTTTTCTGGCTATCATTCATTTCCTCTAGACACTTCATGTATTTTAGGTAATGCATGATATCTGCATACCATGGAGTATGCTCAATGCTTGCAACTGCATTTTCTTCTTCTACATTGCAAATTTGATTTGCTTCAATGTTCACCTCTGTCATTAGCTTAGCCAAGCCCTGACCTCTTACAAGCTTAGTAATTTGTATTTCCATATCAAACTCTTGGATTTTGATAATCCATTTACATCTTTTCCCTGTTACTTCAGACTATGTCAAAATATCCTTGACAGCTGCATGAGGAACATAAGCAACCACCTTTGCTCCAACAAGATATGGCCTAAAAGCTTTTACAGCTTTCACCAATGCAAATGCCTATTTTTCCATTATATCATACTCTAGTTCAGACCCCTACAATGTTTTACTAAAAAAAGACATAGGCTGTTCATGACCATCCTCATTCTTTTGCAGCATAACAATAGCAATTGTGTACATTGAGGCAAATGAAAATATCTGGAAAGGCTTTGCAAAATCTGGAGACTTAAGGACAAGAGCTTCCTTGATGGCTCTTTTGATAGATACAAAAGCATCCAAAGCCTTTGCAGTCCATTCTATTTTATGTCCTTTCCTCAACATTTTTACTATGGGTTTAATAATCTTAGCAAAGTTAGAAACAAATCTCCTAACAAAATTTATCTATCCAAAGAATGACTGTATTGCCTTAACCTTTTTAGGGACAAGAGTTTTATCAATGGCCTCAACCTTTTCAGGGTCTATCCAAACCCTCTCCTTTGAAACAATATGTCCCAAAAGTTTACCCTCTGTAATTGCAAAATTACACTTCTTAGGGTTCAAGCTAATACCATATTCAAGGGCTTTTATAAATACCTTTTCCAAATGATGAACATGATCTTCAGCCTTCTTGGAGAAAGAAGTGAGGTCATCCTGATACACCACCATGATAACATTGATCAAATCTACAAATGCCACATCCATAGCTCTTTGGAAAGTTTCCCCTGCATTAGTAAGACCAAATGGCATTCTTATATATACATATGTTCCCTAAGGAGTTGTAAATGTTGTCTTATATTGCTCATATTCCTTGACCATAACCTAGTTATACCCTAAAAAATCCATCCATCATAGACAATAGTTCACACCTTGTTACTTTATGCAATATAGCCTCCATATTGGGTAAAGGATAATTATCTTTGAGGGATGCTATGTTGATATTTCTAAAATCCACACATAGCCTAATATCTCCATTCTTCTTTCTCACAAGGACCAAATTTGAGACCCACATTGAATGCCTAATTGGTTTAATGATTCCTCCATCTCTGAGCTTTGCCAACTCCTCCTGCATCTTAGGCTCCAATGTTGGATTTATGGGTCTTTGCTTTTTGTCTAAATGGCTTAGCATCTAGTTTCAATGGTATTTTATGCTGAAACAAATCTTCCCTATATGCTTTTAGATCTTCATAAGACCAAGCAAATACATGTTTATACTTTCTCAACAATTCTATCAGTATTCTTCTAATTGCAGGGCTTATCTTCTTACCTATGTACACCTTTTTTGGTGCCATCTCAGTTCCCAAGTTAATTTCTTCAATATCTTCCCTTTTAACTGGTGTTTGTTTCATGAGAGAGCGGTCATTCCCATCATACACCCTCTCCAATTCCACTAAGCCTTTAGGAAGCTTATTTTTTTTGAGTTGTAAGATCTCTTTCCCAAAAACTATTTGCTTCCCATCCACTTCTTCAACAAAAGCATTGAAGTTGATCTCTTGAGCTTCAAACTGATCTATACAATGGAGGAACTTCAAAAGATCAGTATCATCATTCAAGACCTGCTAACTATAAACATTATCAGGTACAACATGCCTTGTCTTGAATTCAATTTGTGACACCCCATCCAATGTAATATCATTTCTTTTCAATGCTACATTTGCTAGAAAATCGACCATTATTTTCTTTGATCTATCTACCCATTCAATTGAGAAGGCATCAAACAACTCAATTGTATCCCATACAACATTTCTATATTGCTTCAATCTTTTATGTTTTGCTACATAGTTGGTCTTGATTTGTGAAACAACCAACTCTAAATCTCCAAGAACAGCCAGCAACTTGATTTTATGTTTCACGGCTATATTCAATCCTATTAATAAAGCTTCATACTCTGCCACATTCTTTGTACATTCAAATGTTAATAGGAATGAATACTTAAATGTAATACCTTCAGGTAAAACAAATACTATCCCAACTCCATTTCCTTCTTGGTTGCAGGCTCCATCAAAATACATCTTCCACACACCATTGTAGTTTTGTGCAACATGCTTCTCAATTGGATCTGTATTGGTTAATTCTGGTTGTGCTAGTTCTATATTGAAACTCCCAAGATCAACATCACAAAAATAGTTGATTTGATCTTGTGGTACATAATCAATAGGCTGGTTCATCCTCGGTTTCCTGTACAACTTCACCTCTTGACCATTCACCGGAATTGTTGCATAAGATAGGTCAAACTGGACATTTCCACCAATAGTTGTTGTCCACAGCCTTGATAAAAGCATACCGAACTGGGGGGGTGTCTATTACTGTTATATCAATATTGTATGCTACTTGAGGATAAGCAGCTAACTTGACTTCTACATCTTTCATTATACCCACCACAGGAACAGGTCGGTTATCCATTGCATAACATTTTCCTTCATATGTATCCACCCACATGCCTAGTTGTTTCATCACTCCTACTAGCATAATATTCATGGCAGCACCAGAATCTATCATGCAATTCCTCAATAATTTGTTGTTTATAAGTAATGTAGTAAAGAAAGGATCAACTTGTGGAGGACTTGTCAATACATTACTCAAGAAAATTTTTGGGATATTTACTTTATCATGCTTATTTTTAGCAACCATCTTATTTTCAGAATTTACATTTTTTTAACTTTCATTTGTTATCAATTGCACTACACTATCTTTGTATTCTTTAATCTTCATTATTTCAAGAAGTGGAACAAACATCTTTACTTGAGACAAGGCCTGAGTGAAATCAAAAGAGGAACCTTCTGCCTTAATCATTTTCTTTTGTTCTAATGTTTCTCCTTTGTTCTCTTCTTTTTCTTTCTACCTGGCTGATCAGTCTTTTGAATTTCTTTGTGTAATTCTTTTACTCCATCCTTTTGGATAGGATTTTGTTTGCTTTCATCATGTTTGTTTTCAACCCTTTTCACAGTTCCTTGTGTCACCTTTTTCTCTTTCATGAATATTCCCCTAGGAACACCTTCCTTCTCATTTACTATCCTATTTCTCAACTAGTAATTACTCTTTGCTTCTTCAACAACAACAACAATTTATCTCTTTATCTCCTCTTCAGTTAGTTTCCTCATGCTGCCCTGAGTAAGTATCTCATCAGAATGTTGCTCTATATAATCTTCTTCAAAATTAGAAAGGATCTACTACTCAGCCATGTGGACATTGTATTTCTAATTTAAGACATCATACTCATAACCCTCATCCTCTAAAGACGAATATCTCTCCTCTACATGGTGAAAAGTGTTTGAAGTTAAATACACTTTATGAACTTCTCCACTATTTCCCATCAACATTCCTTCCTCTTGCATTCTTTGGGCTACAACACAGTAATCTGGGGAATGTGGCTTATTACAGACTTCACAAAAACAATTGTTATCCACCATATAGGCTCCCTTCTTCCTCAATGGATCAAGAGTTTCTTTGTTTCCAGGCCTATCAGTTACAGGCTTTCCATCCTTCCAGTTTGTATTATAGGGCATGTCATGTAACCTCGGCCTCAGCTTATGATTCCTACATGTGTTCTCCTTTTTATATTGATAACTATTGTTTTGTTGAGAAGCCCTTGGGTTTTCTCTCTTATCAATTATCCTAGCAGCCCTCCTATTGCTTTCAATTGTCAATGTTGTCTTCTGAGCTTCAACCAAGTCTCTTGGGAATCTATTTCTTAATTCATATCCTGTTTTAGGATTGAATGCATTCAGGTAAACACTCAAAGCTATAGCGTCTGGCAACTTTGATTTAGGAGGAATTCTATTTTGTAACTTATTGAATTTTTGATTGAAATCATAGATTGAATCATTCTGATTTTTCTGAATTCACATCAATTCGTGAAGAGCAGCATCAAGTGCACTTTGATCCCCATATTGCTCAAGGAATCGGTCCTGAAATATTTGGAGAGAATAAATTGAGGCTGTTGCTAGGCTGTTGAACCAATTCATAGCTTCTTCAATAAGAGACATCATGAATAATATTATATGCAAATCTTCATAAGGAACATCCAAATCTTGAATGAAAGCATTGAAACTCCCTACATGATCCTCGTCAATGATTGCATTACTCCCTGTAAACTTAGGCACCGGGCCTCTCCAGCTGTCGTCCATAGGATAAGGGTACAACTAAAACCCTGCCAAGTCAAATTGTATAATCATAGTGGTATACTGATGAGGAGAAGGGTTGGGTGGATATTGCTACTAGTACATAGGGTTATTATATTGTGCATTTTGTTGTGGCACATGATGCTAACCAGGAGGTGGATGATTTGTATGTTGTGTGGGAATATGAGGTGGCTGATTTGGCTGTCTATATTGATTCTCAATTTGATGGTGAGGGATCCTTGGTGGTTCAGAATACCTAGCACCATGAATACTCTATTTATGAGGTGGTACATACTTAGAGGGGCAACCACCTGTGTGAGGAATGTTCTAAGCTTTCTATAGTTTGAATTCTCTCATTTCTTGTATCATCTGAGCCTTTTCCTGTTCTTCTCTCTCCTTTTTCTAAGATTCAAACCGTGCTTTAACTTCTTCATAAGTTAAAGATTCATAATCCTCCTGAGGAGCTTATTTATCAGTGGGTCCATTCTGATTACCTTCCAGTGTTTGGTCATATTCATGTTGAATTCTGAGTCGTTCAGCTTCAACATTAGCATGCCACTTTGCCTATTTCTGAGGGTCGTGAAATGGATTCCTTTGATCTTCTAGGGTGCAAGGATATTCACTTGAATTATCTTTCCATGTATCATAACAGTTATATGTCTCACCATGAGGTATTGATGATTTGTCTTTGTTCGTCATGCACATGTCCTCACTTTTCCCTTTACCCTTGTCAGCCTTATCATTTTTGTATGTCCACTTACTACTGCCAGCGGGAGCTCCATAATGACCTCCCCTGTATTGAGCTCTTCTTCCATTCATACTGCAATGTTTTATCAGAGTCGCCACTCACTTTCTTGAAAGTGAGAAAAAGATTGTTACTTGTTATTCCCAACAGAGTCTATATATAGGATTTATGACTCTATGATTAAGTTGTAGATTCTTTGTTATCCCTAGTAGAGTCGCCAATTTGTTAGCTCTCAAAAATGTAGGTAAGGATACCTCAAGAGGCTACCAATCTCTTGATACGTTTTAGGGTAATAGACAAGGTTAAATGGCTTCAACCTTCTACTCTTCAGGTGATGCTAAACCTAGGTGGGTGTACCTAAATGAATTGAGCATACTTGACTTTTGATCTTCTCTTCCTGTAGTAATTTTTCCATGATGGCAGATGGAAATGGAAAAACTAAATCAAATTTGGTATAAATTGTATACCAATATTAAAACTAAAACCTAATATGCTCAGTTAACAGAAAAAATGAATAAATCTTAATGGTGAAATGAAGAGACTAGTGCCTTATTAGGTGTGCAGAGTCAAATGAAATCTTAAATGAGTGACTTCTTTCTGGAGGACATTCAAATTTTTTGGCATATTTTTATTTATAACTTTAGTATAAACATGCAAGACTGTGATTATTAAGTTCTTCTTACTGATCTAAATGAATTTCCCTGATTACTGTGATTAATTAAAAGGATTTAATCCTTCCTTGAAAGAACCTATCAACCAATCACACAAATACAACAAATGTGTACTGATAAACTGAACATAAACTTGTTATGTCAATTTAAATAACCAAAAAATATCCATCTTAGAGACAACTTAAATAATTGTTTCAATAAACGCAACAAAACAATTAACACCTGAAATACGCTAGCAAATCAAATGATTCTCATTGATATCTCCATGACTTCAAAACATGCAACAGAGTCTCAAATATGCAAAATATTGTGTTCCACAGTATATATTCTATCTTCTATCCTATTCTACTTATCGCTCCTCATTTTGTTTCCAAAATGAAAATTTATACATTAAGAACACGAAAGGCCATATCCTTTCAGAAACTGAAAAGTCGCATTTTACAAAACAAAAGATAGAAGATAATTAAGCTCTATTTATCCACAAGTGAGTTTTAGCAAGATAATCTAAACAATCCCGGTGCTCATATGTGTCTGCATCTCCAACAACATTCCGGATCATGATCTCCATCTTGATCATTTCCTCATTTTTCTCGCTCGCTTCTTCCAATGTTGTTTCCTCCACATAATCTATCTTCATGACTTCATTTAGCATTGAATCACATTCATTCTTCCATTTGGTGGCTTCTTTCAATTCCCCTTTGTCATCAAAGAATGTGACTACAGTTTTCCTAGCAGCTTCTAACAACCCCTGTTCATCCCCTTGTAGCTCAACATAGAAGTTTCAATGACGATTCACAATATGATTTACAGCTTCAAGTGTTGCACTACTGGAAACATCACTTTGGGCTATTTCATGAAACTTCTCCATAATTCATCCATCCATCCTTGTATGTTCTTTCAATGCAGCAAGAGTATGAGAGTATTTTCCCCACAATTTATTCAACCAATATGTCAAATTATCTTGCCTCTTCTTGACAATTGTTGCAATTGCATCATGCTTTTTCTGAGAATAAGCACTTGATCCTACCCAGTGATTTTTTTCCTGAGAACTTTCTCCTTGAGTAATCATTTTGGTTGGCCACATTGAAATACCAACTAAATCTTTTAGTCTCTCATTCTCTCTCAACATTCTTTCATTATTCGCCTTGTAAATTCCTCTTTCTTTTATCAACAACTGAATTTGTACTTTATTCAACTTTGCAATATTGACCTCAATTTCAGCAGTAGCTATAGGATCATCCTGTCCAACTTTTAGAGTCATGACATGGCCAAATGCCTTCTTTGTGTCAATTACCACTGATTTCCTATGGGGTGGATATAAATCCCATATCATCAATGATCCTTCATTAGTATTGTACTTAGAGCCTGCATACACCTCTATCACCTTTTCCTTGTCAAGCTTGTGTGTAACATTACTGTCCTTCAAGAAATTATCAAAGACCAATGTAGAGTTCAATTCAAGGCCAAGAAAGATCATAACACCAGCATTCTCCAACATTTTTCTCCCTTTTTCAGGAGTCATATTTGTCATTTCATCATCCACACACTTTCTCAATTCACTCAATAATTGCTTTTCATTCCCTGAAGTAACATCATCAGCACTTTCTCTTATTTCCTTCCCCTTTTGCTTGTACAAGAATTCCTTGAACTCTGGGGAATTTATAAACTCATCATTAGAGACAAATGATCTGTCCTCCATGTTCCTTGCATCAACATATCCACTTTCAATACTTTGTTCTCTAACCAGGCAAACATACTGCTGAGTCCTCAACCTAGATACCTTTTCTTGTCTACCCTATGGCACATTACCCTTTGGTGTTTCCTCCCTTGAAGACAATTTCTCTGCCTCTAGCAGCCCTTGGTTATATCTCTCAACCACCATTTCATCTTTATCTTCATCCGAATTCCTAATCATATCATCAAAAGGATAGGGTACATGCTGATACCCTCCAAAGTTAATCTTCTCTTTGGCTGAATTGATATATCCTTCAGGGTCAAAGTTCTTCCTGGGTGGTCCTCTTTTCATATTATAATGAAACAATCTATCAAGAATTGAATTGTACCCCTCATTAGGCAACACAGTGAAATCACCAAAACACAAGGTACTAGGCATAAAATCCTGCTTCCCAAAAGAGCTGAAATGCATCACACTACAGTAATCCATCAGTCTGACAATCTCCAAATATGCAACTCTATTTGGAACTATCCTTGGTAGAATGAAAGGGGCATCTTCAAATCCATATACTCTGATCATTGTAGCTCCCTCCAAATAATACCAATCTCCCTAGATATGATCAATTGGCCCATTGAAGTATTTTGGCTGCAAGAATCTCTTAATTTCATCAATCAATGAATAATTACAAGGATGTTGATACAACTTATACAATGTTTTTACAAAATACTTTTCAAAATGAATGAAAATGGAACTAGCAATCCTGTTTTCCCAAATAGCAATCCGCAACTGAATAGGAAATGCTTCACCCTCCTTACCAACTTGAGAAATTGTCACCTTTGGAGGCCATACTCCTAACTCCTGTCTAAAATATAGCAACAAGTGCATCAACAATGAATATTGTCTGAGATGAACAATAGATGATCCACTCTTGATAGCCATCAACCCTGAATCAAGTGTCGTAGAAATGTATGAGGCATAATCAAATGGCCTAGAATTGTGATACTGGATATCTGTTGTGATAATCATTGGAACAATTCACATGAATTCTAGTGCATCCATTCCCAACACCTGACACACTGAGAAATATGTGTACTTCATATAGGGTTCAAACAAATCCACATGATAAGGAGGACCCTCACTATCTTGCAGAGGTTCTGGCTTGTTGCCCTATTTAACCCTATGAATTGGCAACCTCCAACCCTTGTAGATTGTATCCATTCTTTAAATTCCTTCTCTAACTCTTCACAACTGATCTCCTCATTGCATAACCCTTCCAATTTGAAAAACTCACCTATTGCTTCTTTTGATGCATATATCTATGGTTTTCCAAATGGCTCACATATAGCTTTATGTTTTGGGTCATAATGATCAGCTAGTAATTTTACTAATTATGCATTCACAAAGACATTAGGGCACACCAGTTTCCCTATATTCAACTTCCATGGATTACAGACTAGTTCAAAATGGTTTCTCCTATGATAGTGAAAATTGAAAAGTTCATACCCTCTTACGACAGTCCAGACATCACCTATGAACTTGCATTTATCATCTAACTTATCAACTTCTACCCTAAGTTGTGTGAACCTTCTATCTTTAGGTCCTGAACCAGGTAGCTGATCAATAAGGTCTTGATTTAACCTCTGTTCAATGCCCTCCTATTCTGTATTATCCTTTTGTTTCTTTCCCTTTGATTGACTACGCTCACCAAGCTGTCTACCCTTGGCTTTTCTAGAACCAAAAGACTCCATTCTTCAGGACTGTAGAACTTAAAATTAGAAGGTTGAGATGCAATTACTTACAGTATTCTGCTCGAGCTCCTCAGACTGAAAGAAGTCTCGGTTCTTTGTTCACCTTGCCAATTCTTCTGTAATTAATTCGGTACTGAAGAATTGATTAAACCTTTGTTTTTATATCCTTTCATGCCCTTAATGAAGCACGAATGAAGGCTCATTTGAAACTGGCACTGTCGCATCAAATGTCCTATCGGTGAGAGATTTTCAAATATGGGGCGAAGTCCTTTTGCAACATTTACTTAACCCCTCGCCAACACATTCTGTGGTCTTACCGACACCTACAATCAAACTAATGACTACCGCTTTTGTTTTTCATGTGACTGTGACAATTCCAAGTCGGTGAGATGTTACATAAACTTCACTGTGTCCCACCAATATGCATTCTTCAAGTCATACTCCAATTGCTGAGACAAAATCACCCCTTCGCCAATGAAAACAAACTTTGGTGCGACCATTGAGTTTCTCACCAACAAAATAAATCTTACTGATGAAATAAATCCATCGGCAAGACCATGAATCTTCAAAGAGAATCATACTGATACCAACTATCTTGCTGAACCCATTCCTCTAGATTGCTTCATTTGGTGAGACTCACCCTAAAATACTCTGTCGGTATAACTTTCAAACCTTGGTGAAACTTACACTAAAGACTTCTCCTAGTGATGCATATCTTTATGGGCGTAACTTTTGAATTGGCAAGACTCCATAGCTTCTCCCCGATAGCTTTTTGATGAAACCCCTTGCACCTTATCGGCAAGACCCGATGCCTACATCAAGACATTACTCCGATACACTTTAGTCTTACCGATACACATATCCCTATCGCCTGTCAGCAAGACAATTCAAACTTGCCAAGACCTCATCCTGAACACCTTTAACTTGGCCGATATACTTCCACATGTGTCGGTTAGGGAGACACAATGTATTCGCTATGACTTCATGCCGATACCAATCACTTTGGTTGAAATGACCCTTCTACATGCTAGTCGGTAAGACATATTGAATTCATCGTGACACTACATCGATGCCCCAGCCTTTCGCTGATATATTTTTTTATATGCCGATCGACAAGAAAAAATACTTCCCTATGACCTCATCCCGAATACCTTTCGTATGCCGATTTGAATTTTCTCTGTCACTGAAACAAAAGGACTGTCCTGCCGATAGTCTACAACAAACATACATCAGTGAAAAATACAGGTCGGGGAGACCTTCACTCTGTCTTGTCGATATGGGTCTTACAATGAAATATGAAGGACCAGATGGATTCAAATGGATCACATGATAGAAAATAAGTAAGACAACACAAAGAGGGAATTTTATGCTCATAATGAGGACTTATTTGGAAACTCAAGAATGCAATTGATTCTAAAAATTTCAAAATTTTATTGTTATAATAGGAGGGAGAGGGTTGAGAGAGAGAGAGGGGGTAGGAGGGAGAGGTTTGAGAGAGAGAGAGACCTAACAAAGGGAGAGGGGGTAGGAGGGAGACAGTTTAGAGGGAGAGAGAAACCTAATAGAGGTGGAGGGGGTAGGAGGGAGAGGGTTGAGAGAGAGATAGGGACCTAAGAGAGGGAGAGCGGGTAGGAGGGAGAGGGTTGAGAGAGAGAGGGGGGGGTAGGAGGGAGAGGGTTGAGAGAGAGAGATCTATGAGGAGAAGGTACAATGG